>JAODAL010008161.1:92500-119921 GCA_025379985.1 Phyllomedusa bahiana | reverse complement strand
TGCTTCTTTTGGAGGATGCTGATGATGCTGATGACGACATTTGGGGCCCGGACTGCCGAGGACGAGGGGGTAAGACTGCTAGATGCGGGTTTGCTTTAAAACCACTGAAGGACAGATTGGCGACGATGTTCGTTACTTAGATTCACAGGGCCCTGACCCAGCGATGACAGGCCTGACGGTCCTGCAACTGACGACCCGTTGGCATGATGTTTGTCGCCAGCACTGAAGGAGCACCTTCTCTGGTACTCTACCTCCATGTGCTACCCCCCTCTTTGCTCGCTTACCACCTGCATTTCGCTCCATGTTCAGAAATATAAAAAATTTAAAGAAGGTATGGAAATAGTTTTGGAAAGTCTCTTATTAAAAGACGGCAAATCACAGCTATTCTCAAATCCCTCTAATCAAAACAAAATTGCTGGATTCAAATATAACTGCAAGGTGTCTATATTCACCTGTGGTGAATATAGAATTGCTGTTTTAAGATTTACGTAGATGCTGCGTCAATGAACAGTGCTGGGTGTGCAAAAGACAAAAAAACACGTAACTCTTATGTTTTGATATAATAAACGGTATTTTTTGCACCTTTCAATTCACCTGTGGTGAATATAGAATTGCTGTTTTAAGATTTACTTAGATGCTGCGTCAATGAACAGTGCTGGGTGAGCAAAAGTCAAAAAACACGTAACTGTTATGTTTTGATATAATAAACGGTATTTTGCACCTTTCAATTTATCTGTGGTGAATTATAGAATTGCTGTTTTAAGATTTACGTAGATGCTGCGTCTACATTTGAACCAGTGGGGATGGTGTGTAAAAGTCAAAAAACACGTAACTGTTATGTTTTGATATAATAAACTGTATTTTTTGACCTTTCATTCACCTGTGGTGAATATAAAAATTGTGTTTTAAGATTTTACGTAGATGCTGCGCTCAATGAACAGTGCTGGGTGCGCAAAAGTCAAAAAACACGTAACTGTTATGTTTTGATGTAATAAACGGTATTTTTTGCACCTTTCAATTCACCTGTGGTGAATATAGAATTGCTGTTTTAAGATTTACGTAGATGCTGCGTCATTGAACAGTGCTGGGTGCGCAAAAGTCAAAAAACACGTAACTGTTATGTTTTGATATAATAAACGGTATTTTTTGCACCTTTCAATTCACCTGTGGTGAGAAAAGAATTGCTGTTTTAAGATTTAGTAGATGCTGCGTCAATGAACAGTGCTGGGTGCGCAAAAGTCAAAAAACACGTAACTGTGATGTTTTCGTAGATACACGGTATTTTTGGCAACAAACAACCTGTGCTGACTACAAGAGTGCTGGATTGTAATTTAAGTGCAAGGTGGATATATCAACAGTCACAGGGGTAATGGGTAAAATTGAACACCTATCTGAAATGTATACTGATAATAAAAGTGGAGTTTTGCAGCTAACAAAGAGACATGCAGTTACTAGAAATGATGTTTATCCAATTTAAGTTCAGGCTGCCCCAAAATCCGGGAAATATTTCAATAGCAAATGTTAATAAAAAGATATTCCCTACAATGTCTACACTAAGTCTTGGTGAAATTTATCCAGTGTTCTTTATAGAAAAGAGCTTGTCTGTGTTCGCCCGCGGGGGCCCCCCCCGCTCCCTCCGCCGTGAATTTACAGCGGTAAAATTTCTGCTTTAAAATTCTCTAGCTAACTACATAAAATCTTCAAATCTCTAATCTAACTAAATTGGAACGATCACAGCTAATAGTAGAGGTTTTCTTTGCAGAAATAGTTAATTTCGCTGAGCTGTTTGGCCACAGGCAGAGCGCAGGTCCTATCCCTATGAAAACGCTGGGGAGACACTGAGGCTGAAACAGGAAACGCTGTTCTATGTAAAACGAGGTCATGTGATTTTTCCAGCCAATGCAACCATACACATCCCAGTCATGACGTCGCACACACATCTCACCCTGCTCTATTCTGTAATCTGATTTGCTGGCCGCCCAAAAATTTCAGGAAGCGCCGAAAAGGCGCGATCTTAATAGATGATGCACAGATTTTAACCTTAATTATCGCATGATCTGGAAATTTCGATCACCATAAAAATCGCTCAACACTAATCTTGAGGCCAAAGATTTTTTCAGAATGAAAAAATACTGGGTGGGAGAGGTCATATGGTCACCGGCAGTGAACAAAAAGAATGGGGTCTTAGTGCTACTGAGGGAATCGCTATCATATAATATAATCTCAACTAGCGCGGATGAGGAGGGCAGTTGGGTAAAAATACATATGACATGTCCAGCAGGAGAGCTTTGTGTATACAATGTGTATGGCCCTAACAGCGAGGGTAGAGATTTCTTTAATAAGCTTGACACGCAGGTTCTTTCCAACATGGGGCCAGCTGCTCTGGTCGGGGGGGACATGAATGCGGTTCTTGATCCGGAGGAGAACCGCAATAACAACGCTTAATTAACCCCAGGATGTAAATTGCGCCAAAGAATTGAGCCACCACAAACTACTAGCTTTGTAGCGTGTTACAATGCGGTGTTTTTTACGCCACGCAACAAGAGATAAAATTGTAATTAACCTTTGCTTGTGAATTAGGCTACAGGAAAAATGTATATATTTTGGCGGTGAAAATGGCGGTTTTTTGGAGTCACCACAGCTGAATAACAACGCTTAATTAACCCCTGGATGTAAATTGCGCCAAAGAATCTAGCAGCCAAAAATGAAGTGGTGTTTGTTTTGTAAAAATGCTGTTTCTTTAAATGAATACAACAGCAACTGGCTTAGATCCCCCTTGGATATTCAATGTGCTGTGAGCAGATAGGATTTAAATGTATATGCAGCTGCAGTGGACGCACACTGGATTTCAGATCCAATACCCAAAAAAAATAGAAATAGAAATAGAACGTTAAGAGAAGCAGTCTCTGAGACAAGCTGAGACACCCCACAGAAATCGCTATATAAAAATCAGTTCTTCAGTAACAATCAGCCGCGGCAGCACCTTCCCTGATCAGTACAGTGAGAGGAGTGTGAGCTCCCAGCGTCGCGCCCGGACTTATATAGTGCGGTGACGTCACAGAATCCCGCCGGTCTCTGATTGGCTTCATCTCTGCACATGTCATGCAGGCTATGCCCTTCTTCCTCCCAGAGTGCTTTGCCCCATGTAGCGCCATGTGCTCGCAGCCATTTTATCAATGAAAAGCACACTTCGTTCACCCGAAGTACCCCAAAGTTCGACTTCGTTCAGAACCGAAGTTTTCCTGAAATTCTAAACGAATTCCACTTCGTTAGAATCAATTCGCCCATCTCTACATATAATCATAGAGGTAGTATACAGTTCACCAGTTATGGGCTCAGAGGTTGAGGGGCTCACTTAGGTACAAGAACATTGTACCTTTTTGTAGGGAATAACAAGATGGTATCTCTCTGTTATCTAGCACTAGCATGGGGGTTCTAATATACAGCTTTATTATCCAAAGCTTTAATATTGTTTTTTTCTTTGCTATTGTTTCAGTTTTCTATCATTAAGTGGGGGAGGCCTATTTCTTTTTGCTTTAGCTCGACTATGAATTCTAATTACAACCCTGATAAGGAGCGTTATTGATTATTGTAGACCAAGCCCACATAAAATATGGCTCTAAGGAATTCTGGCAGCCCGCAAAACTGAAAAGGCGAGGCTTGTACATCCACTATCACAAATGGATGTCCCTTCTGGTCATTAAGAGGCATTTCTCGGCAGTTCAGAAGAGTTTGCAATCAGTTTGGCAGCATTCTTGAGCAGACTGGCAGTGTTCAAAGGTGATTTGATTTAGGCCCTTACCTACTGCCAAAGTTGGTGGAGATAAAACAAATTTCAGATGACAGCAAAGTTCCAAATAAAAGCATTTAAGTGTTTATAATTCTCAACCCTTTATCCCTGCAGCCTATTTTTTATTACTTTTTTCCTTATCTTTCCTCATTGCCTTCCAAGAGCCATAACTTGTTTATTTTTCTATCTAAATAGTCATATGTAGCCTTTTATTTTGCAGGACCAGATGTACTTTTTAATAGTTTTATGCATCATAACATCTAATTTACTGGAAACCCCCCCCCACCCCCAAAATTTTAAGAGGAGTAGCATGTGGAAAGAAACAAAATTGCGCCATTTTTGCATGATTTGGTTTTTATGAAGTTCACTGTGTGGTATAATTGTCATGTTATATGTATTCTACAGGTTGGTGTGATTCCAGTAATACCACATGTATCGTTTTCATTATGTTAGTACTTTTGAAAAAATAAAAACATTCCCTATTATTTAAAATTGAGCTGCAGTATAATTTTTTGTGAAAACGCTTTAAGTTTTTCCACCTTTGGACTAAAGCGAGGGCTCGTTTTTTGGGTTAAAGGTTTACCATTTTAGGACACATGCAACTTTTTTTCCCAATTTTTTGAAACATGAAAAGACCAAGAAAATCCAATTTTGTTCTCCATATGGAATAAATAATATAATATCTTAATAGATCCAACATTTACAAATGAACAATACCAATTATGTGTAACTTTTTATTTTATTTTTTGCAAGATTGTAAAAGGGGGATGTTATCACATGTAAGCCATCCTGCATTATAAAGATAATGCAGATGGGTGTAGAAATGTGGATGCAATAGGAGTGGTAATATGGCAGCTACTGAAGTCTTCAATAGGCTTCCGGCTGCCATTTCAACTGCTCCACACCCTGCAATCTCGTCAAGGGAGGTGCCTGTGATCAGGAAAGGAACAGTACGCAGCACCGTTCCACATTCATTTAGATGCCATGACTGCAGTTCCCTCGGTATCTAAAGGGTTAAAAAGCTGGGGTCAGATCCTGGCTGATAGCAGTGGGTGTCAGCTGTACTTAACAGCTGCCACCCACCATGAATGGAGCGGGCTCAAAGTGTAAGCCTACTCCATAGCTCCTCACCAACATTATAAAGTAAGTTTAGGTAAAATTGTGGTTAAGGGTTACATTTTGGCAAAAATGATTTAAATCACTAAATAACCACATTGTTATGCCACCCTTGCTGAGGACAGCATTAGCTAGTGTCAGACCTGCTGTTTCTAGCACTGTATCCTTTATTCTTTAAAGTGCAGGAGTTTCAGAGCATTTACTGCTTAAATCTGGCAGTTTGCAGCCTGCTCTGCTAGAAAAGAGTTTGCTTAATTAATGAGCAGGTGTTAGCTCCGACCACCCATGGCTAGCTCCACCCACCTACGGTTGATTCAAACTTTTACATTGAATAGGTACAAACCTGTGAATAAAATACGGGTGGGCGGTGCTAACAGCTGCTCATGAATATGTTGGACTCTTTCCTGGTAGAACAGACTGTAAACTGCCAGATAATAGCAATAATTGCTCTGAAACACTGCATCTTCCAGAATAAGGCGCACACCACTGAAAAAAGCATGGCTGTCATTACCCTGTGCTGCTCTTATCAAGGGTGACCAAAACAACAACAGAAAACTCCTTTTGCAGGATACTAGGGGGGAGTACATGGACCATAAATATTTAATATATATACCCCGGATATACCAAAAAATATTGCAACATCAAAACCACAAGCCAATAGCATAAATCCTAGGGACCACAAAGCAGATAAAACTTAGCTTTTAATAAATACAAATAAAATGTAAAGACAAAAAAACTTAATCTATCTGAACCAATACAAATCTAAATCCTACATCTATGGCTACCTATCAAATAATGGGAAAATCGACCCAATAAGGGCGTTCCCACCCCGTACCTAAACTACCAACACCCTATACTAACCATCACTGTACAAAAAACATAAACAGGACAAAAACAAAGATGTATAAATTCAGTTATCCCAAATGAATCTGGATGAATTCATAAATCCACGGGGTGGGAACGCCCTTATTGGGGCGATTTTCCCATTATTTGATAGGTAGCCATAGATGTAGGATTTAGATTTGTATTGGTTCAGATAGATTAGGTTTTTTTGTCTTTACATTTTATTTGTATTTATTAAAAGCTAAGTTTTATCTGCTCTCATCAAGGGTGGCATAATCTAGGTGACAGGTTCCCTTTAAGAGATGCTAAACTGAAGTATCACAATAAAAATAAGACTAATTAAAATGTAAAAAATATGAGCAACAAATAAGGTTTCACTTAATAGGGTTGTCTCATCTACCTGCTTCCAATCCCTGGCTCACATTTCCTGTGTAGGCTGAGTCAATTCCCTATAGGGGCAAGTAAAAAAATAACATAAAAAAAAACCTCACATAATATAATAAAACACATAAACCACCCTTTCCCCATTGAAAATGTCACAAAAAAGATAAAAATTAAAGTACATATACTTGGTATTGATGTGTGCATAATGAACAAACCTATAACTCTGTCATGTTTTTAAATTGCACAATCAACTCCATGAAAAAATAAAAAAAGGCAGAATTTAGATTTTTGTTCATATAGCTGCATATAAAATGGAGTAAAAAGCGGTCAAAAAGATAAATAAACCCCTATAGTGGTACCAATGAAACATCAACTTCTCATAAAAAACCCACAGTTTTGTTTTTTAAACCGTAACAATTAAAAAACTATATAAATTGGGTATCACTGTAATCGCATTGAACCACGGAGTGAAACTAACATGTTATGTCCAATGCATGGTGAGTGCTTTAAATAATAAAAATAAAAGCTATATAAACTCGATATCATTGTTATAATACCGACCCGCATAGTAAAGTTACCATACCGTTTATACTGCACAGTGAATGCTATAAAAATGAAGCCCGAAAAACAATGGCAGAATAGCTGCTTTTTTTTCTGTTTTCATGGACCAATGCTAAAATAACTGTGGAGCACCTGTGGGCCCAAAATGCACAATACACCCCTATGTGAATTCCCTGAGGGGTAATTAATTTCAAAGTGGGGTGACTTCAGAAAGGTTTCACCTGTTCTGGTACTTTGGGGGCTTTGCAAATGCATTGCAGTTAGTAGCAGACCAAGAATCAACTTTAAAACTTTCATATATTTATTGAAACATTTAAAAGTCCATAATAAGACTCCATTACTTAGAATACTTGCAGTATTGATGATATATAGCAAACTTGGAAATAATCCTCTTGAACATAACGTTTCAGAGGTTGCAGAGGTGTGCGGCCAGCTCTGTGTTGGCTGTTCACTCTTGCTAACTCTGTATCCTATTGAGATTTAAGGAGACATGTATGAAACTAGGCACATCAAAGTTCATTTTCTCATCTTTTTTAAAGTGTATAATGCACCTGAATGTATGAAAGTGTTTTTGTGCGTTCATAAATCGTGTCTAAAGTTCATCGCGCCTCGTCTGTGTGTTAGACGCTTTTAGGCACATTAGTAATAGCCAAACATGTATAAAGGTTATTGACAGGCTGGAAATAGCATGTCAGTGAATAGAAACTATGGTACTGATCTTGCTTGGTGGACCACAGGCCCCAGCAATACTTGTGCTGTGCTGGCTCTTGTTGTATGTAGAATAAAGGGTGAGAGCAGCAAAAATAAATTTCAAATTTAATGTAGTAAAAATGTAAAATATAAAAATCTGAACAATAAGTGGGTTATTTAATGTAAAATTACTTTTAGATTCTAATAATTTGAAATACATTTTATAGGAGATATTTTTATATTTTGGGGATATTATATATTTTTTAATTAATTTTATATGATCACATTTTTCATAAAATTTAAATAATTTACTTTTATACAGTTTTATTATAATAAAATAATAAATTACTTTTTATTTTTGTACTGGTGTAAGTTGAGAAATATTGGACACTTTTTTCTCTAACAGCAAATAGTTTTTGCTGATAGCTCCACTTCGACTCCTCAGACTTAGGCAGACCACATTGAAATAGGTCTGCCTCAGGGCTGTTCCTAGGCTAAACTGCACTCAGGGCGAGGTGAAGACATTTCCCCCCCCTCTCCCCTTTAACATAATGCGCCACGATGCAACACATTGCATCACCGCCAACCAAATATACAAAAAGCTTTAATACAATGTGCTACGTATAAAACAACTAAATAATAGTCATACAGTTACCAGATAACACTGCTACACAAAACCAGAGTCCCAGGCAAATAGTACCAATGTCCTACTAAGACCACATATCACAAGCACATAGTGACCGAATAATACCACCACATCATGACCACACATAACCACCACATATCACCACTATATAGTGACTGAATAATGCAACATACCATTACTGAATACAAACCATTATACTAAAAACTATATTACCAACACACAGTGACCATACAGTGGTGGATATCAATTGTACAAAAGTTCTACAGACATATAATGCAGTAAAGTTACATCCAGGCACTTAATTTACAAAACAAACATCTTAGACTCCTCACTTTATCAGCACTTCTCTGCCAATTCCTATCGCTATACAAACTCCCCATATATAGCACCTCATATGGTAGCCATGTATTATGCCCCCGATAACCAGACAGTAGCCCCCGATAGCCAGACAGTAGTCCCCTGTAGCCAGGTAAAATGTCCCCTGTAGCCAGATAGTTGCCCTCTTTTGCCAGGAAATTTATGCCCCCCGGGTAGCCATGTAGTGGCCCCCTTTTTTGTGGCCATTTAGTACCCCCCTGTCCCAGGTAATATGCCCCCTTTAGCCTTTGAAAGGGGCCCCCTGCACCAGGTAAAAATGTCTCCTGTAGCCATGTAGTGGGCTCCCTATACCCCGGGACAGTACCCCCCTTATAGCCATGTAGAAAGCCCCTTATAGCCATTTTTGTACCCCCCTGAAACCCGGGGAAATTTCCCCCCCTTTTTAGCGGGTTTTTTTTCCCCTTGTAGCCAGCGAGTATGCGGGTGTGAGCCCTCTGCGCGGCCGTTTTACAATGGCGCATAGAGTCAAGGTTTAATGGGCCCTCTGGGAAAAGGCCCTGGTTTCCTGTCCGAGCATTTAAGGCCCTATTTTTGGGCCCAAACCCCCATTCTTTATACACTCACCGGCCCCCTTTATTGGGTTTAACACATGCAAAGTAAGGGGTTGGCCCTTCTTTTGCCTTCAAAAATTTGCCTAAAATTCTTTGGGGGCTTTGATTCCAAAAGGGGGGTTTGGTTTTGAAAACGATGCTAATTTGGGTACCAAGGGGCCCCAAAAGGTGCCAAGAAAAAAAATTCCCCACCCATGAAACCACCACCCCCCACCCTAAACCCGGGTTTGTTTACAAGGCAGGATGGATCCATGCTTTCATTTTGTTGACCCCAAAAATTTTGCCCCTACCATCCAAAATGCCGCAGCAGAAATTGGGGGACTATCAGCCCGGGAAACTTTTTTTCCAATCTTCTACTTTTCCCAATTTCGATGAGCTTGGGAAAAATTGGAGCCTCATTTTTCCTGTTCTTACCCGGAAAAGGAGGGGGCACCCGGTGTGGTTTTCGTGTGTGGGGCCCCCATCTGCCTAAAAGGTTCGCCGTACTGTGCTTTCAGAGTTTGCTCTTCTCCCTACCTTGGTTGAAAAGGGGTGGCTTTTTGGTAAACTTTTGGGCCTTTCTATCAGCTAAAACCCAGTCTGCCCCTTTCTTTTGCCCTTTCTGGCATCAAAAAGGGGCATTTCCGCCCACGGAAATGCCCTCCACTGGTTTGTTTTTTCTTTTTCGGCCCCTTTCTCTGAAAAAACCCTGAGATGGTTTTTGGGCTTTAAAATCCCAGGGTTCAGCATTTTTGGAAATACTAGACCAGCCCTTCGGGGCCCCAAAAACCCATGCCACGTTCAAAAGGCACTCAAATCCCTTTTTTCCCCCCATATGATCCCTGGGTTTTTAAACCCTGCAGGAGTTTGTCTTGACCATGTTTTACATCCCTTTAAATTTGTGGGTTGCCCCATGTGATTGGCTGATTAGAAATTAAGTGTTAACGAGCGTTTGGACATTTTGTCCTTAATAAAGTGGCAGTGAGTGTATGTTTTAAATTATTATGAGTGTGGTGCGCACCCCCAGAACCCCCCCTCTGTTGGGGCGCATTAGAAAGGTCAAATTTCTTAAAAATAATGACCCTAACACATTTGGCAAAAACTTGGGCTTTTTTTTACTCCAGAGAAGGGTTAAAAAACCTGTTTAATAATGTCTCCCTTAGTTAGATTATGTTTTAAAATGTTTACTTTCAAGGCGAGTATGGGAAATTTTTTGTTATGTCCCCATCAAAAACTGCAAGTGTTTATGTAATGGAGTCTTTAATGGATTTTTAAAAAGGTTTCAAAAAAATATATGAAAGTTTTAAAGTTAATTATTGATCTGCTAAAAAATTTGAAATTGCATGTCAAATTTTTGGAGTGTTGAGGGGCTCCTACTTGTGGTTTGGATTGGCTTTAAAAGAAAGGGGTACATATAGGGCCCAAATTTATTTGAGAAATGGGCTTTGCAGAGGCGACATGGCACCCCCAAAAGTTGTTTTTCCAAAAATTTAAAAAAAGCACCCCCTCCCTCTGCTCTCCCTTTGTACTAAAACCAGCATTTTAAAACCCAAAAAAGGGTTTTTTGACATACTTGGATGCAATTTATATAAAAAATTTTTTGGGTTTTTTTTTCCCGGAGCCCTTGTAAAAAATGAAACTTTTCGGGCAAAACTGCTTTTATTATTGGAAAACATTATTTTTTTTTTTTTTTCCCCAGTAATTTAAAAAAAACCTTTTGAAAAACACCCGTGGGATAAATTATATCACTACATCCCTTTTATATTCCTCAAAGGGTGTCTTTTTTCCAAAATGGGGTCTTTTTGGGGTGTTTAGTGCCCTTTTTGGTGTTCCAGAAAACTGAAAATGGCACCTAAAAAATACCCTAATAAAAATAAAAACCCCAAAAAAATAAAGAAAGGTGCCCCTAATTTTTTTAAGGCTTGTGGATGACCAAAAAAAACACCAAAAAGGCCCAATGGAATTTTCTCAAAAAATTTTACAAAAATCGGAAAAAAAATATTGAGTTGCAATTCTCTGGTAAGATCTATTTTTTGCCCCATTTAAATAATGGATACAAATTTAGGCCATATTTTTAGGAAAGGGTTTTTGGGGGTCTGAAGTGCATTTTTTTGCGCTTAAAAATCTCCCAAAATAAAGTGAATTTAGAAATTTCACCCCCCAAATTCCCAAATGTTTCTTGAATATTTTAAAGGGTGGGGTTTTCTTTTATCTGGTTTTTTTCTGTGTTGCAAATTTTTTCAAAAAATTTAAAAAATTGCTATTTTCCGGTTCCGGCGCTGATGGGGTTTAGGGGGGCGCGATGGGTGCGCTCCCCGGGCATCCCCAATTTTCTTTCTGAAGAAAAAGCAGCCCCAAACATTCCCCAAAAGGGAAAAAAAAGAAAAACAGGGGAATACCCCCCCGGCACCCTTTCCCCGAGCTTTTTAGCGGCGCTTTTGGGAAGACCGGGGGGGAAAGAGAGAAAGAGGGGGAACCCCCCGCTCAGCGGCCCCGGGGAAAGCGCGGCTTTCCCAAACCGGGAAGCAGGAGTTGCGGCGCCCCGTCCAGGCCCCCACACGAGGTCTGTGGGGCAGGCCCTGAAAACATGGCAGCAAAAAGCCGATGGTTGAAAGGGCCCCAAAAGGTCCCGGGGAAGGGGGGGGAATAAGGACGTGGGTGAGGGCGCATAATGTCCCAATTTCAAGGGGGGGAGAGGGCGGAAAAAAGGCCCCCAAAGGGTGTGGTGGTAGCCTTTTTAAAAAAAAAGGGGGGAACGCGGCGCCCCCCAAACAGTAAAAAGGGGGAGAGAGAGAGAAAAACGGAGAGTGGAGGGGGGAGAGAGGGGGAGGCAGGGGAAAAAAAGGCATACCTGTACCCCCAGAAAAGCGGGCAAAAACAGTGGTCTTGAGGGTTTAAAAAAATCAAAATTAAAGTGCACACAATCATTTTAAAAAGGGGCCTAAAACCCCTTTAAAAATTTCTGCACAGCAGAGAAAAAAAAAGGAGGAGCATTATTCTGGACACTAAGATAGAAAAACCCCAGCAAATTTTAAAAGGGCCCCCTATTACGGGAAAAAGAAAGGGGCCTCTAGAAAAAGCAGGGTCTGATCAGGAAGATTTGGGCTCTTCGGGATGCCGAAGTTAAATGTGAAATGACCCCCCTCAGTTTTAAAATTAACTAAAAAAAACCCGGGACCACTGCAGGGGCCCAAAAGAAAAAAATCCCAGTTCTGCAGGATATTTTATAAAAACAAGTACTAGCAACGATCACTGCAGTGCAGGAAAGGGGTTTCAAAAAAAGGGGGAGAAAGGCAGGAGGAATGGAAAAACGTCTCCCCTATTTAAAAGAGGGGTGAAAACCCCAGAATGCATACAGGGCCCAAGCGATCTTACAGAGGGGAAATTTAACGTAAACCCCAAATAAAATTTGGGAAAATTTAGAAAATCGCCTCGCAGAAATAATTGACAATCTTTGGGCTCGAGGGAAAATTTATCCCAGTCAAAATTTAAAAAAAAATCTGGTTTAAAAAGATTGCCCGCAGCCCCTAAATATTGATAGGCTATGTAAAATGGAAAAGAGGGGCACAGGTGGGGCTGGCGCCCCCCCCAAAAACCCCAAAAGGGGTAGCTCTTGCGCCAACCCTTTGACAATAATCGCGGGAAAAATTTTGGGGCCCATTCAGATAAAAAACAAAATTCTCCAAAGCCTTTTTAAAAAAGTCCCCAAAAACCGCCCGAATTTGGGGATCAAATATTTTTAAAATTTAATGACTATTTCTATAGAAGTGTCTACAAAGAAAAGCAATTTAGAAAAAATGCAATGCCTTATAACAAAAAAAAAATTTGTTTCCCCCTGGGAATATCCCGCCAATCTCAGGGGTGTTCCCCTGCCCCCAAATGAGTCCTTTTAAAATCGTTCGGCAAGGGGGAGGGGGGACTTCTTCATTTTTCTCCAGGAAACCCTCAGTTTGGAAAAAAAAACAAACTCACCCCGGGGGCCCCTGTGGAGCAAGGCCAAAAAGGAAAAAAAAAAGGTTTAACTTTTTTGAACCCAAACCCCAAGGGAAGCAGAGACCCCCAAACTCCAAGGGAATCAAAAAGTAAAAAATTGAGAAAGAGAATAGGCATGAGGCGAAACTTGAAATTTTTATTTGAAAAATGAGGGGGGGCCCAAAAAAACGTTTTAACTCACTTTCAAGGGTTGAAACATAAAACAAAAAAATTTTTTGTTTGTGGTACTGCAAAATTTCCCTGTGTATATGTGTTTTATGTATATATTTTATGAAAGTTTGGTGTGTTTTTCATTTTTTTTTTTTTCCCCCTTTTTTTTTCCCTTTTCCCCCCTGCCTCCCTTCCCCCCCCTTGTTTTTCCCCATTTTTTCCCCCCATCCCCCTAAAATTTTCCTTTACCCGCTTGTTTGGCCTTTGTGATGGAAAGAAATTTTATACCAAACCTTTTGCTGAATGGGAAAAATTTTTTCGACTGTTTTTAAAGTGGGAAAAAGAGATGTGTAAAGTAAGTGCATTTAAGGGAGGCGGGTTTCCCCCCAGGGGGAAAATGACATCAGAAAAAAAAGAAAATCCCCATAACAATGAAAAGGGAAAAAAGGGTTTGGGAAAAGCGTTTTTTGGGGCGCAATGTTTTGGAATGCTTTAAAAAGTTCTATATGTTAAAGTTGTTTCCGGGTTTAAACCAGGAAAAAAAAAGTGGTTTTAAAGAAAAGTTGTAGATGTGAAAACCCGCAAGTTTATATCTAGTATCTTGTTTATTTGATAAGGGCATGAAAAATATATCGGGAAATTTTAAAAGGTTTTTTATCCTTCAAAAGCGCTCTTTGATTTGCCCGGGATCTAGGTAAAAAATGAAGTCTATTTAGTTTTACTTAGGAAAACACATCTTGGGGCCCAAAAAATTTTTTTAGAATGAAAAAAAAATGGGGGGAAGGGTTTATAGGGTTTTCCCCGGAAGTTTAACAAAAAAAATGGGGGTTTTTGGGGCTACTGAGGAAATCGCCCAACATATAAAATAACCCAAACTAGCGCGGATGAGGTGGGGGAAAAGGGTAAAAATTTCATATGACATGTCCGGGAGGGGGAGCTTTTTGTATACAATGTGTATGGCCCTAAAAAGCGAGGGTTGAGATTTCTTTAATAAACTTGGCCCCGCAGGTTCTTTCCAAAGTGGGGCCAGGGTGCTCTGGTCGGGGGGGAGGGGTTTGGGGGCATGAATGCGGGGTTTTTATCTGGAGGGGGGGCCGCAAAACGGGTCCCCCCGGGGTTCCAGATTGGCGAAAAGATAAAGGGGTTAAAAAAATTTTGCTGAAGCTACAGATCTGGTGGACAAACTGGTGGGTAACACACCCCGGGTAGTGGGAATATTTCATTTTTTTTCGCCCTGCCCCTCAGTCATGGTTTCCGGGAAATTTATAATTACCCGATAACAAAAAACCTAGTAGATAAGGTCCTAGAAGTGGAGATTAGAGATTTTATTTTGTCGGATCATGCGGGCCCCTACTGATTTGAAATTTGCTGAAAAAATATGCAAAGGGGCGGGACTATATTTTGGGGTTTTCCGGTTGCCCTGGGGGGGGATGAAGTGTTTAAGGGAAAAAATTCAGGGTTGGTGGAAAGGATTTTGAAAAAACGAATCGTTTTGGGACAAAAAAAACCCACAGCTATAATGGGGACGCCAAAGTGGTATAAGAGGGGCATTTAAATTAGGGTTTTATTCATTACAAAAAAATAATCCAAAAAAAAAAAATAAGGAAAATTTAGCGAACAACTCGGGCCGCATACACAAACCCTTTCCCGGGGAAAGTTTTTTTGACCAATAAACAGCATGGCAAGAAGCAAAAAAGGTTTTTTTGAAGTGTGGGCTGGGGAAAAGGGGAAAACCGCACCCGAACAAAATTTGGGGGCGGAACTCTTCCGATCGGAAACAAATCGGGAAAAATTTCCCGGGCAAGGGTTTGCCCAAAAGGGCCCCTTTTTAAAGGGGGGAAGGAGGAAATTTTTTTTCTTTAAAAAAATAGGGAAGGGAATTCACAAAACCCAAAAAAAAGGGGGAAAAAAAACACCCTATTTCAGAAATATTATAAAGCACTATACAAAGGCAAAGGGATGCGAGGCCGAGAGGGAAGGGTGATTTCTTGGGAAAAACTGCAAAACCCTTCCCAGATGAGAAAAAAGAGATCTTAAACGCACCAATAACCATTGAGAAGGTTTTAAAATTTCAATAAAGGGCGTTGGGAGCTGGAAAGGCACAGGGGCCCCGATGGCTAACCGCGAAATTTTATTTAAATATTTTCAGGTTTCAAAAATGGCACTCACACTGGTCCAATATTATCTTCGCTGATGGAGGGAAAAACGTCCCGGATGAAGCCAATTGGCCTTTATAAAAAATATTGCCCCCCAAAACCCCGGTAGAGACTTAACAAAGTGGAATCATATCGGACCCAATTTTCGCTTTTAAAACCCGGGGCTTAAAAATTTAAATCTAAATTTTTGGCAAAAAAAGGCTTTTCCCGATGTCCCCCCTGGTTTAATAGGGGCAAGAAAAAGTGGGTTTTGTCAAAGGAAGGGCAGCTGTAAAAAATATCAGAAAAGTCCTGGGGGCCCTTTGACGCAATGAGGAAGGGGCAAAAATAACTAAAGCGCTGGGGTCATTAGGAAAAAAGGAAAAAAAATTTTTATAGCGTAAGATGGCCTTTTCTTGACATGGTTTTTAATAG
The DNA here is from genome assembly GCA_025379985.1 of Phyllomedusa bahiana. Taxonomy (NCBI): domain Eukaryota; kingdom Metazoa; phylum Chordata; class Amphibia; order Anura; family Hylidae; genus Phyllomedusa; species Phyllomedusa bahiana. The sequence goes on along the minus strand of JAODAL010008161.1, from coordinate 104,270 downwards.
TTTGGGGGAAATTTCCAAAGGGAAATTAGAACCTTTCATAGACACCTTATTTTAAAAACCCGAGAGCAGCGGTTTTCACGCCAGGGGTTTTTTTTCTGATGCATTCACTATGCAGGGAAAGGGAAAAAAGGGAGGGGGGCCCGCTGTTACCTTGCTCTTCAAAACCCTTTCTTTGGAGCCTTTTTTTGCGAAAATTAGAAGGGAAAACCCAAATTACGAAGGAAAAAAAGACAGGAAGTAGGGGGAGTAAAGATTTAAACCGGGTTTGCGGGGCGAAAGTCCTCCTTTTTATGAAATAACCCGGGTCGCATCTACAACTATTTTTAGGGTCTGATTGGAAAAATTTTGGGGAATTTTGGGATATCAAGTCAACCGGGGGCCCAAAAGCGAGCTGTTTTGGGTTTTGGGGGGGGAAAATACAGGGGGGAAAAAACAGGAATTAGAGCCATCAGGCATTAGGATAGCAAAGGATAATAATTTAAAAACGGGAGGCATCAAAATAGGGCACATATCTTCTTTTTTTATTGTTTTAAAAATTCCCTTCCCTTTTTGAAAAAATACAAAAAAAATCCCAAAAAAGGGCATGATCTCCCATGGCTTCTTGGGAAAAAATTTCAAACTGTCAAAATGATTTCATTTTGCCCCCTTTTCTTTTTCCCCATGCAGACAATTTCCCATTTTTTATTACGCCCCGAGATGTTAAAAAGGGTTTCAAGGGCCCTTTTGGGGTCTAAGTTTATATGGCAAGGCAAAAGACCCAGGATAGCCATTGCTAAATTACAATCGTTGAAATCAGAAGTAGGGCTAAATCTTCCAAATTTAAGGAGTTACAATATCGCATGTTTGTCAAGACACATTCTGGATTGGCTACACAACACTAACTTTTATTCTGATTGCGAGCTAGAGGAAAATTTGGCTGAGGTTAAGCTCACGAGTTTATTACATCTGAAAATAGCAAACATTCCAAGGAGAGCCAAGCACTCTGTTCTACTAAAAGATACGATAGCAGCATGGAAAGAGTTAAGGAAAAGATATGACCTACCCTTTCGAATATCAAAGTACCTCCCCTTATGGGAACATGTAGAATTTCAGGAGGGAAAAAATCATGGGTGGTTCAAGAGATGGAGGGAAGTAGGGATAACATCAGTGCAACATCTCTTTCATCAGAGAGATAATAGATTTAAAACCTTTGCAGAAATTAAAGCAGAGCATAACTTTCCAGATTCTCAAGCGTTACAATACTTACAAATCACTTCATTTTGCAATGCCAGAATTCAAAACATAAGCAGGTAGCGTTCCAGAAACGCCTTTGATAGGCTTGCAGGAGTGGAACCACATAGAAAATCCATAGCCACAATATATGCAGATATAAGGGACAAGTATATCAAATTTGATGTTTGTGAGGGTTTTAGGAGATGGAAAAAATGGACCCGAAACGAGAATATAGAACAGGAGATAATTGAGGGATGGAATATCATACGCAAGCACATCATAAACGAGAGGTGGCGAGAAACATATTTCAAAATAGTGCATGCAGCTATATATGCATTTGATATACCCCCACCACAAGGATTTCCGGATAGACTGACAGCGTGTCCGAAGTGTGCGGAAGCAAAATCTGATTTGTTCCATGGTTTGTGGACATGCCCTATGGTGCAGGTATTTTGGGGTGAAATTAGAGAGCTGATGTCGTCTCTCTGGAAGGGTAGGATAATTATGTCTCCAATAGTTTTCTTATTACATGGAAGGGATAGTGAGGAGGAGGATTTGACGATACCGCACAGGGGTGAACTTCCAGCCTTATTGCATATTATTATGATGGTGGCAAAAAGGTGCATTTTGTCCCAATGGCTAGACAAGGAAGTCCCAAGCATAGAAATTGTGATAGGGCAAACCAAAATATATGTCATAGCAAATCAGGTGTACGTGGAACGTCACAAGGAAACAATGACCAAAAACTTCTTTAAGAAATGGAGAGTGTTTCTTGAGAAATTTTACACCCAACAGGAGATAGAGAGGTTAGTAAATATCTTCCAATATAAAAAATTGTTTCTCCGGGTGGGTTTTAAATTGGGGCTTTGGGTTGAGACAACAATTATTTTAAATTTTTATTATTTTATTTTAAAGCGCCCATTGATTCCCGGGGGCCGGGAAACTTTCCGGGGGGTTTTAAAAACCCTTACATAAGTCAAACGATACATTTATAAGGGAAAAATGAAAAATTTGGCACGCAGGGGGAGAGAGGACCCTAACCCCCCGGGGGCTTAACCCAAACAAGGGGGGGGAAAAAAGACAGGAGGGGGGGGGAAAGCCCTGTCTGGGGTGGAAGTAGTAAAATTTTTAGGAAAGGGTTTTAAAAAAAGGCAAGCCTGATGAAAGGGGGGTTTTTTCCGGGTTTGCTTTTGAAGCGGGTTTGGAAAAGGGGAGGAGAGTCCTAAATTGGTTGGGCAGTGATTCCCAAAGGGGTCGGGGTTTAAGAAAGGGGTAAAAGTCTTGTAAAAGGGGTTTTGTTGAGGAGCTAAATGGGGGGGAAGAAAGGGGATAAGGCCGGGAAAGGGAGCGGAGAGTGCGGGGGGGGATATTTTTTTGGAAAATTAGGGCAAATTTTTTGGAGGGGAGAGGCATGGAGACCCTTTGTAGATCATGGTTAAAATTTTTAAATGAATTCGCGGGAAAGGGGGAAAGGGCCAAAGTGAAGGGTTTGGGCAGAGGGGAGAGGCAGAGGATTACGAGGAGAGGGGTTGGGAAAATGGGCGGGCAAAATTTAAAGGGAAATTTTGGGAAAGGGGAGCGGGGGTTTTGCTATTTGGGGGGGCCACGGAAAAGGGGTTTTTTGCATTAGCTAGTTGGGAATGACAAGGGGCAGGGACCAAAATTTTTGAAAGGGGGTCCTAGCCGGGGAAAATGATTTGGGGATTTTTTCCCAGGGGGGGCGGCAGGCAGGGGTTGGGGGTTTTGGGAGTGTGGGTTTGAAAGATAAAGCAGAGTCTAGGATTACCCCAAAACCCGCGGTTTTTTGGGGGAAACCGTAAAAAGTGTAAAGCCTGTTGAAGGTAAGGCCGTGTTTCCCAGGGTTTATTCAGGGCAATTTTTTCGCCGTTTTTACGCAAAAAACCCCGCCGTAAAATACGGGGGGGAAAGGGGGGAGGGGCCGGCCCCGCGGGGGGGGGCCCCCGCCCCCGGGGCCCCATAGCCCAAGCATTGTTTTACGGCGCGGTCCGGGGCCGAAAAAAAAGGTTGCATTCACTTTCTCCCCCCCCGCGCCGGGTTTTGGCCGACGGGGAGGAAGCGAGGGAATCCAACCTTTTCTCTATAAAGAGAAAAGGATTACCGTAATGACTCCGAGGGTTTTGGCCCCGGGAAATTTGAACCCGGAAAAAATCCGCGCGGAAAAACGGCCCCAATTCCGTGGGCAAATGAGCCGTTAAAAACGGGGCCCTAATGAAGGATCGGGGCCGAGGTGGGATTTGGGATGGGGGAAAGATAATGAGTTTTTTTTTTTTCTCGCACATTTAGTTTTTTGGGAGACGTGAATGAAAAAGAAGGGAGGAAAGGGGAGACAGACAGCCCAGGGGGACCGGGGAGAGTAGAAGTGACACCCGGGGCCCCAGGGGATGAAAGATTGGGTACATAAACCCATACAGGGGAAAATTAAAGCCATGGGGAGGCAATGACGCCGGGGCCCAAGGGTGTAGATAGAGAAAAAGAAAAGGGGAAACCCCAGGATTTAAACCCTTGGGGGACACCAAAAAGAAGGGGGGCCGGGGGGGGGGGGTGGACAAGAATGAGAAAAACGCTGAAAGTCCGATCTTGGGGAAGGGAAAACGGGGGAGTTTTCCGGGAAAACCCAAAAGTCCGTAAAACCCAAAAGGGGGGAAAGGAATTTTGTACGGGGGAAAAAGGGTGGGCCCGTGAAAAAAGGGCAGGGGAAACGGGCCCAAAGGGGGAGGAGGCCACAGAGAAAGTGGCATGGGGGTTTTAACGATTACTAAAAATAATTAGGACTTTGGGGTTTAGGGGGCCAGTTTGGGGTTAGAGTGGGGGGTCGTAAACCAAAATTGAGGGGGGTCAAGAAGAGATTTGGAGGAGGGGTGGGAGGACAGGAAAGAAAAGACTTGCTGCACAAAAGGAAAGTTTGGAACAAAAGGGAGAAGTAAAGGGGGGCCCAATTTGGACAGAGAAGGGGGGGTTAAAGGGGTTGTTTTTTTTTTAAAGGATTGGAGTTATATTACATGTTTAAAGGCAAAGGGGAAATGCCAAAGGGTTTATTGATATTTTTTGAAGAGAGGGGTGATTGCTGGGATGATAAAGCACTGAGGTCTGGATGGGGGGTTGGGATGGCAGGGGGTCAAGACTCAGGGTAGGGGGGTTTGGGGATTTGGCCAGTAAGGAGGAAAAGTTTTGTCATGATTTCCCAAGGGGGGAAGAAAATTTAAAGGGGGGAAGGGAGCGGGTTGAAAGGGGTTTTAAGGGGAGGGTGGTGGGGACTGCGGGCTGAAGTTTTTTCCCCGGGAAGAGGTTAAATTTTTTCTTGGTAAGTGAATGGAAAGTAAACTCGAAAGGGGGGTTTGGGGGAGGAGGTGTTGGGTAGGGAAAAGGGAATTTTGAAGGTTTTTTGGGGAAAAAATGGCCCTGGGTTTTGGGACAGGGGGGAAAAAGGAAGGGGGTTTTAAAAAAAGTTCGGGTTTGGCGGGAGGGATCCCGGTTTTAAATGTCTGCATTGAGTTTTTTGAATGGAAAAAATCATCAATGGAAGGGTTTTCTTTCCAAAGCGGCGTTCAGAAAATTCGGGAAAAGCTCCCCTTCAGCTTTTTGGTAAGTCTGTGGGCCGGGGTTTGCTGTTAAATTTTTGGGGGTTTCGGGTTTTGTTTTTGAGGGGAGCGACTGATAAAGGGGGCGGTGAAAAAGGGATGGTTTTAAAAAAGTGGTGGGCTCGGGGGTAAATTGAAATAAAGGAATAGTAAAAAGGAGGTTTTAAGGGGAGTCAGAAAAAAATTGGGGGGGTTGGGGGTTTTTTTAAAATTCCTGCGGGTTGTACTGGATTGAGACAGGATTTAGCGGGTTTGGGGGGGGAGAAATTGGGTAAAGGGTTTAACAGGTTTTTGGCGGGATAGGGTTTGGAGATTTAGAGTTTGGCCAAATTAGGGGGCAAGAGGGGGTGAAGATGAGGGTCCAGTTGTGTCCATCTTTGTAAGTTGGCTCCCTGAGGCCCCCAATTGGGAGAGGTTTGGGAAAGGGGGAGCATGGGAAAAGGAGTTTGTTTGGAAGCAAAATTTGGGGGGTGTCGATTGGGATTTTTGAAGTCCCCCCAAGATAAAAATTTGGGATTTTCGGGTGGGAAAGAAAGGGAGAAGCCAGGAAGCAAAGGGGGTCAAAAAAGGGCATTTGGGGGGGCCTGGCGGCCCGGAAAGAAAACCAGCCACTTGGAGGTCAAAAAGGGGGCGTAATGCACAAAAAGGTCATTAAAAAGGAGAAAATTTTGTGAGGAAGGCAAGGGGGGAGGGGGGCCCAAAAGGAGCAGGTCAGCCCGGGGGGAAGGCCACGCCCCACCATGTTTTGTTCCCCAAGGGGGAGGGGGTGGGGGTAAGTTGGACCCCGCAAAAAGGAGAGTCCCGGGCAGGGAGAATGTTCAGGGGGGGTCCCAGGTTCCCAGAAACCCCGGGGAAGAGTTTTTTGGGTTTAGATGAACAAGTAAAGGTATGTATGAAGTTTTTTTTAAAATACAGACCGCGCTTTTTCCAGGGGAGCCCCAAAAGGAGAGGTTTGGGGGGAGAACGGTCAAATTTATTGTATCGGGGGAAGGGATTAGGGGAAATTTTAAAGTGGGAGTTTTTTTTCGAGGGGGCATAAGCCCAAGGTGGGGAATTTTTGGGGGGGGGGGGTCCCTGGGTTGGGGGTTTATGCCCCCCGGAACCAAAAGGGAAGCAGAGAGGGGGTTGAGTAGGGGGCAGTGGATAGATTTGTAGTTTGGCAGGGTTTTTTTTTGGTTTCGGAGGGCATTAACGTGGGGGAAAAAGGTTGGGGGGGGGGCAGCCAGGTGGGGAGGGTAAAAATCCCGGGGGGATGTAAAATTAAATTTTCCACGTTTGGATTTTTGGGGAAAAGCAGTGGGTTGAGGGAGATTAGCGATGTTTAGGGAAAAAGAAGAGCAATTTTTTAAAATTCACAGTTATGACAGTTATTTAATGTCTGGGCTGGGAAAAGGTGAGGGAGGCGCCCCCGGGGGCGGGGACGTTTGATGGGGGGCTCTCGGGGCTGGGCCCCTTGGGATGGGGGCGCGTTCGGGCCCGGGGAAACCCCTTTTTGGGAGGGAGGCCTTTTGGTTTGGGAAAAGTTGTTTGGGGGGGCGCCCCCGGCCTGGGGGCAGTTAAATTGAGGCGCTCTCGGGCTGGGACATTGTTTGGAGGCCCCTTTCTCTGGCGGGGACAGGTTTGGGGGGCCATCTCTGGCTGGGACATTTGGGGGGGGCAGTCTCTCTGGGACGGGGTGATGGGGGCATCTCTGGGGGGCCCGGGTGAGGGAGGGCATCTTTTGGCGGGGAACAGGTGTTTGGGGGGCAGCTCGGGGCGGGGACAAGGTGAAGGAGCAGTCTCTGGCGGGGGACAGGTTTTGTTTGGAGGCCATTCTGGCGGGGAACATTTTGATGGAGGCAGTCTTTTTGGCTGGGACAGTTGTTGGAGGGCTTCTCTACTGGGGGGTTTAAAGGAGGCCTTTTGGGCCTGGGAAAGGGGGTTGGATGGGGCCTCCGGGGGGGGAAAACTTTTTGAAGGGAGGCGCTCTTTTGGCTGGGGGGGGTTGTTTGGAGGCGCTCCGGGCGGGGAAAGGGTTTTTAAAGGGGACCCAACTCTCGGCTGGGCCAGTTGTTGGAGGGCCCCTTTCGGGGCGGGGAAACGTTTTTTTTTTTTTAATCGGGCAACTGAAATTGGAAAACAGATGTATAAAGAAAAGAGCCCTGCCTGGAAATGCAAAAGTCTGCTGTGGGAAGTGGAGAGCCCCTTCCCTTGTTTCAGGGGGACCTCGCGGCGGGGGGAAAAAATTTGCAAGGTTTTTATGATTAAAAACCAGGCACTATGTTCCCAAAAACGGCCCGGAGTATGGGATTTAACCGCAGACCCATGCAGTGCTGGGAGTCCCAGACTGAAAGGGCCGATGTCCCTGCCACAAAAAAGCACGTCAGAGCTTAAAAAGGGGCCCAAAAGCCCCTCAGAGATCGGCCACTCAGAAACCCTCCCAAACTCCAAGGGGGTTAGGAAAAGTATATAAGGCATTAGAAGGGGCAAGACGGTGATGGACCAACGCTTCAGTCTTTTTTCCCCAACTTTGCCCCAGTCAGGGTTGTTAGGCGGGCCCGGGGGTGTTTAAAAGGCAAGGTTTAAGGGGAAAAGTCCACAACCCTTTAAACCCAGGGACCAGGGGATAGCAATGAGCTCCAGGAAAGTCTGTTAAAAGTGCTAAAAGGAAACCAGAGGGGGGAGTGCAGTTTCCCCAAAATTGGAGTTTTTAACCAATTGTGCGTTCCCCTTTGACGGGTTGGGCCCGCAGATACAGAGAAAGATGAATTTTTGTTCTGTACTGTTATTTCGGTCCCCGGGAAGGGGAAAAAAATTTTTCCCCTCAAAATTTTCAGGCAAAAAATTCGGGGAACCCAAAAGGGTGGATGGAAAGGGGTTAGGGGGTTTTAAAATTGAGCGGGGGAGTTTAGAGAAAATTCCAGAGCTCACAGAAAGGAACAACCCCGGGGTTTGGGTTGGGGCTTTTAAATAAAAACCCAAACGAAGTGAGAGTGAAGCTTTTTTAAAGATCAGAAAAAACCCACTTAGATAAGACAAAAATCCGGGGGCTATTTTTTATGTTTTTTTCTTGTTGCCCAACATTTTCTTACATATATTTTTTTGTTTAAAAAGGTTAAAAAACCCTGGGAAATTTGTCAATTGGGCAGTAAATTCTGTAGAATAGTAAAAACTGAAAATCGTATTTTTGTGATATGAATACCGAATAAAAAATTTTTAAAAAAAAAAAAATTGCACAAATTTTGTAACCCCCCCTTAAATACCCTTAAAAAAATTTAAAAGACTTTAAAAAAAATTTTAACCCAAATTTGTTTGGAAGGGAAAAAAGGGGTTTAATATATTGTGTGTTTTGATCCTTTGATCAAAAAATTTTTTAATTGAAATTAGTTTTTAAATTCCTCACAAATACAAATTAATTTATAATTTTTATGGTTTTTTTAATTTATTGAATTTTTTAAAAACCCCACCCACATATACATAAAATATATAAAATGGGCAAAAACCTAAAATAACAGCAGTAAAAGCTTGGGGTTTAATATCTTTTGCCCATTAATTGTTAAAAAAAATTTGCCGCCTGTACTTTTGAAAGACATCGTTTAATCAAAATGGAAACCAAGTCAAATTACCCCCTTGTTTTTTAGACATTCCTGTAGCGGGAGGATTTTTTCTATAGAAAAGGACGTGCCAATAAAAACCCTCACAGACGCTACATTTTAAAGTAGCCTTTTAACTACAAATTTCCAAAAGGGGTTAAAAAAAACCCCACTTTTTTGTGAATAAAATCAGAAAGCATTTTCATACACAAGGCATTTTGTGATTTTTTTCTCGGGGCACCTTTTATTTTTTTTTTTAAGAAATTTGCCTCCCAAGGACGGATAGCCCCTTTGAGGCTCTTTCCTTTTCGATGTCGCCTTCCCAACGGGGCATGGGCCCCTGGATCTGTTTTTTTTTTAACCAAAAAACGAAAGAGGGCAGCTTTACTGGAGATCAGATGAAGAAAAAGGCCCACACCTTCTGAATATCTTCCGGGAAGTAAAATTTTAAACTTTGCTTTCCAGCAATTTCCCTTTTTGTCAGGGGGAGCTGTACTTGTCCATCGTTAAATTTATTAGGTCAGCAGACAGGCAACGAGTGGCCCTGCTAAAAAACCAAATGCCCCTGTCAAATTAACCCCTTTTGGGTATTTCTTTTTTATGCGAAATGAATGTTTGGGAACAAATTAAAATCAGAGCGGGATGCAATTTTTTAAGGCATCTGTAAAAAGTAAAGTTTGGGGTTTTATGAAAATCCCCCCTGGGAGTAAAGGGGGAGGTTAAGTCCCTGCGGTGAGAAAGTGGATGGTCAGGGCTTGGGAAAAAAAAAAAACATTTTGAAAATTAAAAATTTGATTTGGAATCAGAAATTTACTTTTTTGGTGGGTGGGAAAGCGGACAGCGTCATGACATCGTTTCTATAACATTCAAAAACATTTTTTGTCGTGTCATTCCTGAAATGTAAACATGTGATTTAGCAACGGCAACAACGAAGTTTTGGTATGTGAGTTTGTCACAGCGCCACTGCGGGTTTTAAAGGGGGGAATTAAGAATGTTAGATAAGAGTCCATTGTTGATGGGAAAAAAACAGGGGGATCAAAAGGAAAAGTAAAAGTAGGTAAAAATTTGAAAATAGCTGAAGTTGTTTTATGACCTCAGAAAGCTTTTGTGATAAAGTTAGGGAAATGTCTGAGGGTTGATACAAAAGGGAAAGGGTAATAAGGATTTTGGGAATGTTTTGAGGGCTGAATCCGGACAGTGAAAATTAGATGGTTTCATAAAAAAGGGGTGGGGCCCTGGGGTGCAGCTCCCTATTAAAACATCTCCCAGGAAAAGTTTCTGAAACAAAGGAAAGTGTGAAACTGTGCCGCACCCCTGTAATGCGGGGGCTTTCCCTTGGGGGGTGAGGAAAATCAGGGGTGTAGACAAAAATGCTGCAACAATAGGGAACCACGATCCAGAAACAGCCCACCTGTGTCACAAGTCACCCTGCCCCCTGTAACCACACCTACTGCTCCAGTCCTGCCCAGTTCACCCAGGCTACCTGAACCTTAAGTGCCACTGCCCGCCCCTTCCATGTCACTTCCTACTCCAGCCCCGCCTACTGCACCCATTAGGATGTCACATCCTCTTCCTTCTGGGTTAATACCCGCCCCTTCCTGGGTCACCACTTTCACTTCCTGGACCAAGATGGTGGAACATAGTACTGTATGTCCAATGATGGATGCAGATACTGGGGATATATGGCGACCAGGCCCAGCCAGCCCTACAGTGGAGAACCTCATGGTACTGGGAGCAGAAGATACAGTGGGAGCAGGCTCTAACAGCGTGAGGATGACAAGGGAGGAGGAAGAATAAGCGGATGAGCTCATAGGACAAGTCAGGGCAGATAGACGGCTTGCTGCTGCGGGGGGCACACCAGCTGGCCCACTGCATAGCACACCCCGGGAAGTGCACTGGAGGAGTAGTCAGCTGACCAGTGGAGAGGGCTCAGGAATTGACTACGGCAGACCCCCTTATCTCACCGGCCTCACTGCAAGGGAGGGGGGTGCGAAGGCCCGAACATATTATGTTACATTCTGTTACATTCCGTTTTAACGGGTGAATTGCCGTACCCTGAGAAACAACCTATGCCCTATTACAGGAAGATAGTCCAGATCTGAAGAACTACACAGACACTTACAAAGATTTATGGTCCTTGTCAGAGGTTAAAGCAGGGGATTCAGACGGGCCCATTGTGGCCAAATCCCTCATCAAGCCGTCAGATATGGATGAGGTCACTGCTGCCTCCAGAGTGTACTGTTGTGAACAGCTGAAACAATGGGCTGGGGACAGACTTTCAGATCAGGCATTGACACTGACAGACTTCACTCAGGATAAAGGGGAAACAGTGGAGAAATATCATGCACGGATAACTCAGATGTTCTCTGATTTAGGATTTTCTTCCTTTGAGAAGCCACATGCTCGGATGCTGACCAGTGCCTTTGTGGATGGCCTGTTGGAACCTATGAGGAAGCAGTTGAAGATGGTTCGGCCTGAGTACAAGACTCTACCAAGAGATGTGGTGCTTCTAGTTGCAAAAGGCATCGAGAGCAATCTGCCTGCGGGATATGTGGGATGAAAGCCTGCTCCTGTGATGGTGGCCGACACATATGAGGACCCTGGAGCCTACAAGCCAAGACCACCGCTTACTTGCTTGAACTGCAACAGAGCAGGACACTGGCCCCCCCTGCAAATCAAGAAGAGGAGAACACCACAAGCTAGATACTCGGACCCTGTTCCTGATGTCTGTCCTATTCCTGAAGCCCAGCATCCATAGGACAGGGATATCCACTCTCGTGCAAATTCTGGTATGAGGCAGTGAAGACAACTCCCTTCCACTTTGATGAAGATGCTTATAGTCCTTCCAGAAGCTGAAGAAAGCTATTGCCAGTACTCCTGTACTAGGCATGCCGGACTACCAGAAGACCTTCAAGCTCTTTGTATTGGAAAGGGAAGGACATGCCCTGGGAGTTCTAGCACAGGCCCATGCAGGCCGAAACAGACCAGCTGGATACTACTCTGCAAGACTGGACCCAGCTGCAAGGGGAGGACCTTCCAGTTTACAGGCTGTAGCTGCAGCCCAAGTGCTGCTGGACAAGACAGCGGATATTGTAGTCGGACACTCCCTCATCTTTCTGGCTCCACGAGACATCTCCGCCATTCTCAACCACGGCTTCTCTCGTCGGCACAGCATCTCAGGCTTCAGTGTCCTCTCCTCCTGCCGGATAACGTCAATCTTCTGCGCTGTTGTGTTCTTCATCCAGCCACCTTACTTTCCCTTCCTCAAGGGGGGAATGAGGATGAAGAGGAATCGGAGGAATCCGGTGCACATGAAGACATTTGAACCCGGATATGGTTCTGTTTGTGGATGGATCCAGATTTGCAGACAGTGCAGGACGATTCTAC
>JAODAL010008161.1:0-90000 GCA_025379985.1 Phyllomedusa bahiana | reverse complement strand
GGGCGGGGGTTTACCAAAGTAAAGGCGGGGCTGCCCTTATTCGGGGCGAGGCACTCCGTAAAAAGAAGAATAGGGAAAGGGGAATGGGGAAAAAAGGAAATTTTTAGGGAAAAGAGGAATGGGGGAAACTTTAAAATGAGCCCAAAAGGGGGTCTCAAGGGGGGATTTGTGGATGGGAACAAAGGTTATTTTTAAAATATATATATGTGTTGTGACCCTTTTGTCTCTTTTTTTTTAATGTTTTTATTTATTTTTATACCTACATATACATAAATATATATAAATAACACATACCTATATAATACGGGCATGAAAAGCGTGGGGAAATCTTGTCATTAATGTGTTAAAAAAAATTTTCCCCTTTTAAAAAAAAAAACATTTACAATAGTTTTTTTTAATTTTCCCAAAAGGTTGCCTAGTCAGAAGTTACACCTTGTGTTTAGAAAACCCTGTAGCTGGGGGAGGGGCCCTATAGATAAACTACGTGCCAATAGACCCTACAGACAGTACATGTGAGCCTCTTTTTCCTAAAAATTTTTTTTTTTGCAAAAGGGTTTTTTTGGGGGGGGGGAAAAAAACCACCTTTTTTTGTGAAAAAAATTTCAGAAAGCACTTTCATAGCGGGAAAGGGGAAAGTTTTTGATTTGTTTTCTCAGTGCCCCTTTTTTATTTTTTAAGAAATTTAAACCCCACAAGGACAGGAACCCCTTTGGGGCCCTACTTTCCATTTTCAACTAAAAAAATTCAGAAAAATGGGCCCATAGGGTAGATGCTAGTTCAAAACCATTTTTGTTTGGTAAAACCCTATTGTTCACACAAAAATTTTTTGAACTTTGAAAAAGGGGTTTTAATTTTTTCTAAATTGTCACTTTTTTGTTTTTTTAAACAAAAAAAAACAAGGATTCAGGGAAAAAATCAAGTAACAAAAAATTAAAGCACAATGGGCGACATGTATGAACCCTTTGCCCCTAAACGGGCCAAGTTCTAAATCGCTTTAAGGTTTGGTTAGCCCTTTTGCCGAATAAATGAACCTGTTTTTCCCTTAAAAGGTAAATGCATCCCAAAAAAAAAAATTTTTTTCCCAAAAAAAGGGGGACGCGTCAGATTTGACAAAATGGGGCTGTACAGCAGTAACAGGTTACAGCTAATCAATGAGAGGAGAATATGAGGACATGTATGAAAACTGTCTTTGTCTAAGACTTTCTTTGTTGTCCACAGCAACCAATCAGAGTGTCTGTTTCATTCTTTCAGAGCACTAAATGAATGTAAAGGGGAACTCTGTTTTGGTTCCCTTAGGGGCCAACAAAAAAAGGTCTTAAACCAAACAGTTTTCATACTTTTGGGGCCCTAAATGTTTGATGGGGGGACCCAACCCAAATAAAAATATTTGGGAACTGACATGAACAATTTTTAAAAAATGTTTATTGTATTGACATGAAAAAGAAATGAAATCAATATAATAAAAAGAGTAAAATTACAACGATTATACAAATTATGGTAGAGTTTTCAATAACTTTAAAAAAGGTTATAAAAATCAGTAGATGTTCAAAATGACCCATGAACCCAGTAAAACAGAAAACATAAACAACTAACCCCGGGGTTTTATATTATAAAGGAAAAAAAAAAAATTTTTGGTAGAAAAACTTTTAAATCAATAATATAGGTGAAAAAAAACCTTTTTCAGGTGAGTAATCTAAGTATCCCATAGAGAGCTTTTTTGTGGGAGAAAAAAGGGGGGGATCAATAACCTTTATTTCACGGGCCCGCAGCAAAAATTTAAAAGGGCCCGGAATAACCCCCGTAATAAAAGGGGGCCCTTAGGGTCCTTCCAGGTGATTTGCAATAGCTGTTCACCCGGCCAATTGATATATAAAAAAGAAATTTTTTGTGAACAGGGGGGTATCTAGAAAAATTTTTATTTTCTGGGAGTCCCCAAATTTTTTTTTTCCCCCGGGAAAACCCTGTAAAGTGATCCCAATTACTTCCTGAAATTAAGAGGCCAATGCACTTCCAAAATTTTTTAATTTTTGGGAAACCCCCCCAGACATGAAGTATGGTTCCTTGCTCCCTGCTTTTTTCCACAAAAAAAAAAGGGCCCGGGGGAAAAATTTTGGGCTATTTTGGTTAGGTGGAAAGTACCACCAAAGTTTAAAATCTTGTGAAGGTTTCTTGAGGGTTTGGGCACATTTGGAAAAACCCTTGGCCAAGGATAAAAAAAAAAAATTTTTTTTTCCCCACGGTGTAAATTATAGGAATAAAAAATAAATCCCAAAAATAAAAAAAAACTACTCCTTTTAAAAACATACCTTTTAATAACACTCAATTTAAAATAAAACCAATATGGGTAAATAGGGACACCAAAAAAAGGGATAAATCCCCCAAAGGCTGTCACCTAAAAAAAAAGAACCCTATAGTACCTGCCACGCGGAACCCACCGCCCCAAAAGGGGCCCCGTAATTAGCCCCTACGTTGTACCCTTTTTAACGCCCCGCCTATTTTTTTTTATTGCAAAGTTGAAGTCCAAAAAGGAAAAAAAAATACAGCTTAATTGGCAATTTTGTTACCAAAAATTGTGGGAGATATAAAAACGGCCCCCAAAAGGTGGCCAAAATTGGACTAGAATAATGAATCAAATACCCCAAAAAGGGAAAATTTGAAAGAAATCCCCTCAATAAAACCAACAACAAAGTCAAAGGGTATCCCAAAAATTTGCCAATATTTAAATCTCCGCCTTTAAACCCCCAACGGAAACTCCCCGGGCCAATAGGGCATAAAAACCCAAGCGCCAGAGGGATAATAGCTAAATTAACCCAAACGGTTTCATCCCTTTCCCGGGATTCCTCCGGGGGAAAAAAGATAAAAAAAACCACATCCATCACAAAAAAACAGAACGAAAATTGGGTTTGGGATCCCTTTTCAAAATAAAAAAATTTCCATTAAAAACATGTTCATTTGCCCAAACCAAGCCCAAAAAAATATTAAAAGATCCCTAAATTCCAGTCTTTTCATACGGGGATTCCAGGGGACGTCTAAAAAAGGGTTTTGGTGTTCAAAAATTTGATGGGAAAAACTCCACATGGAAAAGTGAGGGGGTACAGCGCCCCACAACTTTTGTTCCCACATAGGAGGGTATATTTTATCCCCCCCCAAGGGGAAATTCCTCCAACCAGAGAGGAGAAAAAACGCCCCCTTTTAAAACATAAAAACCCCTTAACAGTGACTCAGGGTTGAACCCGGGGGTCTCAAAAAGTAAAAGTGCCCATGCCGGAAGAAAACCCCCCCGGCGCCAAATTTCCCCACTGCACCCCACCGCGCATCCCGCCAATCATTTAAGACGCCCCCTACCCCAGGACTTTCCTTTATCCTTACCTCTTAAAAAAGTATAAGTGTAAAGTGCAATTTTCCTCAGGGCGGATTTTTCCCCCCCGGGGGAATTCCCCTCACAAGGAACCCCTTGGGGTGACAACTATCCCACCTTAGGGGGCTTTTAAAGTGGCATTTCTTTTTCCTTAAAAAACCTTTAACTTAAAGGAACTTTTATACTGCCCTTTTTATACTTTAAAGGAGCCCAGGAAAAGGGGACCTTGGGGAGGGTTTAGTAACAAGGGGGATATCCTCAATTTTTCCTTTTCAAAAGGCAATATAAAAAAGGGAAATCCCAGGAGGGCCCGGGGGATGGCCCCTTTTTGGGCCCCCTTTTAAGTTTAAGAAAGGATAGAAATTTGGAAAGGGTTTTTTTAAGAGAAACGATCTTCAAATCTTTTGGGAAAATACAATCCCCCCGGGCAGATAAGATCTAGGGTTTTTGCCCAAAAGTACTGGAGAATACTCCTGCAGGATGAAATTTTGAAGGAAAAAAAAATTTGCCTGCCTACCCCCCATCACTACCTTTAAAGGGGGACCTCCGGGGCCCCGGGGAAAATGGTGAGAAGCCATTTTTGGGGCCCCCCAACATTGGGAAATTTTGGCCTAGGGGTGCAAACCAAATGGTTGTTTCAAATGTGGAAATTGTGAAAATTGGGAAATTATGAAAACAAAATTCCCAAAAACTTTTGGGAAAAACAAAAACAATTTTTAAATTTTACCATTAAGAGATTTATCAACTGTGTCTCGGTTGGGGTGTTTTTCTATTTTACCCATTTGCCCTTGTTTTTTTTAAACCCCTATTTTGGGGGAAAACCTGTAGAGATTTGGGGGAGGAAAAAATGGGTTTGAAAAAATTTTGGGAATCAAGAAAAAACATTATAAAACCCATTGCGAAAACCCCTTCTGGGCAAAGCTTTAAAATTGTGGGAAAAATGACCTATTCAATTTTAAAGGGGCTTTGATTTAGTAAAACCCCCTTTGAAGGGGGTACAAAAGGGGACAGACCTTTTACAACTGAAAAAACCAATTTGGTTTATAAAAAAACCTTAAATTTTTTAAATTTTTCCAAAAGGGGGCCCTGAATGAGCATTTGTCGTTTATGTTTTCCTTTTAATACCCCTTTTGGGGATTTTTTTAAAAATTTAAAAAACCCTTTAAATTAAAACACTTGTTTTTCCCTTGTTGTGTTAATTTATGCCAAATCCCTTTATATTTTTATACCCAAAACATATTTTTTATCATTGTACCAGTTCAAAAATTTATACATTTTCTTGGTAGGGCCCAAATTTTGCAGGTTTTGTTTTTGGGAGGTCCTTTTACTTTGGGCACGAGTAAATTCTGGTCATTTGCCCCGGGCCTTTTGGGCCTTTATTGGGCCCCCGCCATCCGCATCCGGCTTTTTTGTGTGTGGTTTTCACACACCCCTTTTCCTGGGTTTTGTTAATAAAATTTTTCCCCGCGGCCCCAGTGTGATAATGCGCAGGGCGCGTAGCTATCTGTGGGCTACCTTTCTTGGCGCAGTCGCAGCACACAGTGTTGATACTGGTGCCGTCATTTTTAGGTTTCCGCGCGTGCGCCCTCCATGTTGATAGACGTCACCGATTGGCGCATGCGCGGTGGGACGCAGTGAATTCGGCGCCAGCCGGGTTTACTTCGCGGACATGCGCACTTCACTTTTTGAGACGCCAGATTCAACGTGAGTACACTGTTAGGATATTATGTATAGGGGGCTTTTTTTTTTCCCCCTCTCTGGTTGGAGGAGTACCCCGGGGGGGGGATATATATACCCTCCTTGTGGGACAATGTTGTGGGACGCTGTACACTCACATTACCATGTGAGTTCCCATCATTTGGAGATACACCAACTCCTTTTTGAGACCTCCACTGGAATCCCTGTGATAGAATAGACTGGAGATTCAGGTATCTTTCTAATATTTTTTTGGGCTTGGTTTGGGCAGTGAACATGTTTTGAATGGATTTAATTATTTTGAATGGTATCCAACCAATTTACTGTTCTGTTTTTTGTAGATGGATGTGATTTGTTTGATCTTTTGACCCACTGAGGAATCCCTGGAATGGGATGAAACGCGTTTGGGGTTAATTTAGCGTATTATCCACTCTGGCGCTTGGGTTTCATCGCCCTATTGACCGCAGCTACCAGTTGGGGTTGAATGGCACAGATAAGTATTGGCACTTTTTGTATACCCTTTGACTTTGTTGTTGGTCTATTGAGGGTATTTCTTTCAGTTTCCTTTTGGGAGTAGTCTGATTCATTATTCTAGTGCCATTAGCGCCGACCTTGGCGCCGTTTATATATCTCCACATATTGGTAGACATATTGCCAATTAAGCTGTATTTTTCCCTTTTTGACTTCACCTAGCAATAATAGGGCGGACTTAAATAGGATACAGCGTAGGAGCTAATTTACGGGGTCCCCTTATCGGGGCGGTGTCCCCCGCTGTGGCAAGTACTATAGGGTTCATGGTGTAGGTGACAGCCTAGGGTATTATCCCTTTTTTTGTGTGTCCCGGATTTACCCATATTGATATATTTAAAATTGAGTGTTATTAAAAGGTATGTTTTAAAGGAGTAGTTTTTTCTATTGTTTGAAACCTTGGGGGGGATAGAGTGTGCCTGGTTCCATTGCTCTATGGAAAAGGTCTGGTTTAGTTCTCTCTCCCATTTGGTCATGGTAGAGAATTTACCTTGAGTCTTACCCAGAAGAATGTTATAAAGCAAGGAGAGACCTTTCTCATAACCTTTCTTTTTAAAATATGAAGTTGTGAAAATCTGAGAGAGAAGTATTCGAGTGGGGCCAACGAATAGATTGTATCACATGCCTAAGTTGGAGATACTGAAAGAACATTGAGATAGGGAGATTGTAAGTTTTTGCCAGGTCTTCAAAGGTTTTTAGTCCCTGGTCATCATATAATTGCTCAATTGATGTTATATTGTATTCACTCCAAGCATGAAACGCAAGGTTGGAGTTCCAACAATGTAAGGAAATAGGTCAGATTGTATAGAAGTGCGGAAAGTGGAGAAGAGTTGATGAAGTGATGCAACGGGGAGAGGTTGGGAGTTCAAAGGATCTAAATCCACTGATTCTGCTCTTGAAGAAGGAGTGGGAGAGGATGGGGGAGGGAAATGTAGCCCCCTTCTGGACGAAGAGCGAGTCTGTGATGATGAAGAAAAGAATTCTGGCAACTTAGTTGGCTTAGTCTTTGGATTTTTCTTTGTAGTGCCTCCCATTTCTGGAACGTGAGATTTGAAAGACTGCGACAGGGCTGTAAGAAGTTGGATATTAAGATATAAAGCTGTAATGTAGAAGGAGGTTTTTTGATGTTGTTTTCTTTTTCTGTCTGTTCTCCTTTCTTTATCAGGTAGTGATAGTATGGAGCTGCTTCTAAATAAGGAGCAGAATAAAGGATACTTCTGGCCGGTGATTGTAAACAGTCTCTACATGCAGGTAAAGTCTCTAGAGGAGAGTGTAGGAGCACTGTGAGTGAGTTCAGGGTCCAGTGCACTGAAGTAAAAAGTGCTTATGTCAGGAGGTGTATGGAGGATGCAGAGAAAGCATATAATAGACTCAGGCTTAGATGGTGAGACTTTCAGATATAATACTGCCACAGGAATTAGCAGAAAAGTCCTGACAGTGGAGGGATGCTAGACACTTCAGGTTTAAACTGACACTGAGCACAGCACTGCTGACTGAATAGCTCACTAAAATGATTCCTGATCACCAGTGCTTCCCAAGAAGTAGCAGGGTCCAGTGCACTGAAACAGCAAGTACTTATATCAGGAGGTGTATGGAGGGTGCAGAGAAAGGTTATAATAGTCTCAGACTGAGATTGTGAGGCTGTCAAAGGGGATATTGCAGCATGAGTCAGCAGGAAAGTTCTGGTAATGGAGGAATGCTTGGCACTGCAGGGTTACACTCAGGGGCATAACTAGAGAAGCCAGGGCCCCAAAGCAAACTTCTGGATGGGGCCCCCTACCCACCCCCCCCCCCCTGCCTCCCTGACCATGACCATGTACCAGGACATGTTGTTAGGTAATGTAGATAATACAAGGGGCAAATACCTCACCCTACATCTCACTATTATATTGCTACCAAACAAATCCACTATACCAAAACCAATATTACCAATAACCCTACTACATATGGACTTGACTATACCACCAGAACATGACCAAAAAATTACCACCACATAGTGACTGAATAATACCCCTACACTATTACTGATCAGTACACAAAGACCAATTGTACCGCCATATAGTGACCATATAGTGGTATATACTTGTGTACACAAATAGATAGGGTTTAGGTAGCTAAAGGGGCCTCATATAAGTAGACAGGCAGGCTTCGGGGGCTATCTAGGTAGGCAAGCTTTAGGGGGCTATATAGGCAGACAGGCTTCACGGTAGCTATAGGGCTATTCAGGCAGGCAAGCTGGGGGGGTCTACAGGCAAGCTGGGGGGGTCTACAGGCAGGCTTAGGGGCTGTATAGGCAGGCTTAGGGGGCCTATAGGCAGGCTTAGGGGGCCTATAGGCAGGCTTAGGGGGCCTATAGGCAGGCTTAGGGGGCCTATAGGCAGGCTTAGGGGGCCTATAGGCAGGCTTAGGGGTATACAGGCAGGCAAAATAATAAACAGTTTACTTACCTCGGTCCACGCTCCCCCGATGCTCCGCTCACTCCGATCTGCTGCTCTCCCTGCAGCCTAAGCACAGGGGCCCCGTAGCAACTGCTACCCCTGCTACCCCGGTAGTTACGCCCCTGGTTACACTTACACTGAGCACAGCACTGCTGATTGAATAGTTCACTAAAATGTCTCCTGAGCACCAGGGCTTTCCTAGAGGTGGCAGATAAACTTTCATATAAAGCAGGACATGTGCTGCAGTAGCTTTGTAGGCAGTTTTCAGTGAGGCCAGCAGCAGCCCTGACAAGGGTAGCTGTTACAAGCCTACCTTAGTAGATGTGAGAGGTTCCCAGAGGTGTTATTTTGCTTCAGCTCCAGTGCCATTGAAGATACAGACCCCAGGTTTTCACAGGATAGCAAGTCTGAGGTTCATGTCCTCAGAGGGTTGCTTTTCAGTTAGCAGGATAGTTGTAAAGGGTTTATTTGGGCTGCAGAAAGGAGCTGTAGATGGGAGCTCACCAGGCACAGGTCTGCTCACATCATTGGTCAGGCCACGCCCCACAATTTCTTATTTATTAAAGGGGTTGTCTCACTACAAAGATTAACTTTCATCCTGTAGAGAACAGTAAATGAAGACATTTTCCAAAGATATTGCTTTGTTTATTTTGATTTGTTGAGGAGATCAGAGTTATTTTACCTGTTCTGAGGTTTCTCGGGGTTACCATTCTGCTCTCCCCTGCTCTCTCTGCTGTTTGTCTTATCTGATGGCAGGGAGGGAGTCATCACAGGTTGGCACACAGGACATCCACAGCTTGAAAGATTGAGTGTCATCAGATCTAACACAAAAAAAAAATACTTTTGTAATACAATTACTTAGTAGAGGTTTTTATACTGCAGAACACTAGGTTAAATATAAATGGACCTTTCCACCTTTATTACATCACTGTATTTCCCAAACATTTAAAGAGCACCTACACTATTACTACCACACACATGCGGTCATCATTGGTCAGTAGTTTTAAACTTTTTGGTACAGTTTCATGTCATGCGGTCAGCATTGGTCAGTACATTTAAACTTTTTAGTACAGCTGCATGTCATGAGGTCAGCTTGTCAGTACGTTTATTTTTTTGGGTGAGTTGCATGACATGCGCTTAGCATTGGTCAGTATTTTTAAACTTTTTTTGTGCAGTTGCATGCCATGTGGTCAGCACGTTTAAACTTTTTGGTACAGTTGCATGCCATGCAGTCAGCATTGGTCAGTGCGTTTCATCTTTTTGGTGTAGTTGCATGACATGCGGTCATTATTGGTCAGTACGCTTAATTATGTATGTGCAGTTGCATGTTATGCGGTCAGCATAGATCTTTACATTTAAACTTTATGTTGCAAAATATAGCAATATTTTTATTGCTATTTATTGAATTATAGTGTTAATTTTAATTTTTTTTTTGTTTGTTTCAGGTACATATTTGACTAGAGTTCTGGGATAAGAGCACCCTCAGGAGTACAGTAATCACATCTTGGAGAACCAGTTGTGGGAGGATATTTGTGAGGCGCTTTACCCGAGTGACTGGAGAGAGTATGACACTAGACTACAGGGGGTGATCCATAATTGATTTGTAATATTTATATTGGAACACTTCATTCATATTGTTCTTGTGAGTCAAGACTTGGCATGTGTCTGTTCTGCAAGGTCACATCTGCACATTTTCCACAGAGAGGCTGCAGGCCTGATCTAAGCACAAGCACGTCAACACTAATGCATCTCTGCGACTCTTACGCTAATGTCACAGTGTGAAACTCAGAATGCTTTGATTGGCTTAATGACTGAGAAGTGTAGGCTACAAATTTAATAATTCTTTTCTATTGTTGACAATGTCAAAAAGTGATGGAAGAATGTGTGTGACCACTTCTTGAAGTAGCAACGTTTGGGGGAAAGAAGTAGGGCCTCTCCCTCCTGTTGACCAAAGATGCCATATCATGAAGAGCTGGCATTCATCCTGCCTCAACATACAACATTATTAATCAATTTATTATTCGGTTATTATAAGTCATCTGGCAATGTGCTCATACCCATTTCGCTGGTCCCCACAGCAGAAGAATTCCAGTAGACTGAGAGGGAAACCACCCCATTCATGGCCACCTCAACCACCCAGGAAGCAGAGGGGGAAGAAGATGACCTTCAGGGGTGAACTCTAGATACTCCGGGTTCCCAATGGACTCGCCTTCTGCAGCAGCACCCTCAGCAGCAACGCCCTCAGCAGCACCCACAACATCTTGCGTTGCTGTTGTTGCCATCCAATAGGCCACCCCAAGACCATGTCCCTGACCCCATCACACATCTCTTCAATCCGACAAGTCAGCAACAGAATCCGCCTTTGAAGGGAGAGAGAACTGAAGGTGGAGGAACAAACTCTTATTTATATGGCATGTTGACTGAGATGACACCTATGGTTTCTATGCATATTGCTTAACACATCACTGCTGCCGTATCCAAATATCTCAAAGAGACAATTATATGGGGTTTTGCCTCCTCTCGGGGGTAGTCTTTGAGTCGTCCACAGGCAAGAGTGATGTTGGTCTCCTCGTCTCTGGCCTGCGGTGGATGGCAGGGGTGGAAGGTGCTACTTTTCCACATGTCCTCATTAGCTGAGTTCAGTTCGAACTCCAATGGACCAAACCCTCTTCCCAGCCCCCTGTACCTCCACAACCCTCCCTACCACCGCCACCACAACCGATTGTGCACCAACCCACACATCCTTAACCTATTACACCACCCCCTCAAACTCAATACCTGCCCTCTACTGCGGGTGCGAGGTTTCACCCATATCAACACCACCAATACCACAGCAGTGAGTACCCATACCTCTCCCAACCCCAACCTGGTACATAATCTTCTCCCTCCCACTTTCCACCAAGCTATGAGGACTTTTTGGTTCTAATTAATGTTCTTAATTTAAATTTTTATACCTAGCACTTTAGAAATGTTTTTTGGGATTGTTGGTTGAAGGGTTTATAATTTTTTTATTTATAAAAAAAATATATATATATTAAAGTATAGTATTTACACTTTGAACCTTGGCTTGTGTTATTTTATAGTACATTACATACATAAACGGTCCTACAAATATGTATGTCTTGCGTATACTCTAGATTAAACCATATATTTAGTGTATTATTTTAATTTAAAATGCATTGATACAAATTAGAGAAAAAGTGAAGATAACATTAAACCATTTTTTCAAAATGTAATTTGGTGTATCAATGAATTAAAAAAAAAAAATGTAAACAAATACAAGCATGACAAAAGTGAGGTATATAAAAAAAATTTTGGTTAATAAAAAGATAAAAATAATTTATTTGAAACCAAAACAAGTCACACTGTGAAGATCGGGCCTATTCAGTATTTGGGCAGATGTTACTAGGGACACACAGGAAACATGGTATAAACCTAGTCAGCCATCAGTGCTGGAGAGAGCGAGAGTGTCAGCACACGGAACCTTGGGGTCTCATGAAGTAGTCAATGAAGGTTTCTCTCACATGGACAGTTGTAGCTGAAGGACAGCCTACTTGCAACGACAGTGGTAAATCAATAAAAGTGGACTGTGTCTCCTCTTTCACATCCAGGTGGATTTCATAGTCCTGTACATGATTATGTAAAAAACAGGCCGCTTTTATCACTATGTCCACAGTTTCCACCTTCAACTGCAGTGGCCCATTGAAATCCCTACAATAAACTGCCAGAATACCAATGGTACATTCAACAAATTCGAGTGTGCAATTTAAATGGGCATTAAATACCCGCCTCCGCACATCCAGTCCCCTCTGGGGGTAGGGCTGCAGCATGTTGGTTATCAGCAGGAAAACCTCATCTATGACCATCACATAGGGGACCATAGAGGATGTTCCTGGCAGTGCAGGTGGTGGTATAGCTGTGATTTGAATATGCAGCACTCTATGACCAAATTGTGATGTTAGCAACGCCCTGGAGTCCCCAGTACTGCCATAAGCGCAGACTTCAATGGCAACAAACATGATTGTGCATCAACCACTGCCATCAGGACCACTGAAAAGAATTTCTTATAATTAAAAAATAATGATCCTGAATGTGGTGACAGCTGCACTCGTATGTGCTTCTCATCGACAGCACCCATGTAGTTTAGGAAATTGGCTACAGACTTAGACCTTTTGGTGATCTGTAGCCAAAGCTCCGCAAAGGGGCTAGGCATCACAATTGGTTGGAAGTGCTGCCAGATTATTTCACAAGTATCACACACAATCTTGGCAATGGTGGATTTGCCAACCCGGAACTGCAGGTGTAGGGAACTGTAGGTTCTCCAGTTGCCAGAAACATAACTCCCTCCCCCCCGCCAAATAAAAATCAAAAATATTGCTCTCAGGGAAACATATACCAGTAAACAGCTCTATGATTAAAATACAATTCAAATCACCATTTAGATAACATGACCAGATTTATATTTGCCCCTTTATAACAAGCCACACCCCCTTCATGCAAGTCATGGCCTACTACAAGCAATTGTGCAATGGCCGTGGTAGAGCGCTTATCGAGGGGTTTGGCATCACCTAACTTTCCCTGTCATTAGATAGCCTATTCAGCATTCAGGAAAGTTGGGAGATGCTGACAAACTGAATCTGAATATAAACCATTACACTATCAATATTAATGCCATACAGTAACCATATAATGGTAGATACCAATTGTACACAGGCTCAGCAAATATACAAGCAATAACACTACAGTTAACTTCAGTGACTCACGGGGATGTCTTCTCTGATGAGTTTTTTACTTTCCCTTTTCTTCTCCAGCTGGCCCAGAATGCCATGACTTCTCCCTGCAGAATTTACCACACAACCATCTTAGAATTCTAACTTTCCAGCATCTCACTGGTAGGGATGGGAAATCAAGTGTTGGTCGGGGGCGTGAGTGGAGGCGAGGGGGGCGAATAGGGGTCAGAAAGGGAAAGTAAGGTGGGGTGGAGGTCAGGGAGGGAGGGGGCTGCAGCCAGAGTCCAAAAATACAGAAACTTTAACGTTGGTAACAAACAGAAGAACCAGAATATAAGACAAAGGAATATAAGACAGAGGATGAACCTTCACCTAGGGTCATCTCTCCAACAAACTCTAGTTTTCTGGCCGTTCCCAACAATTGTGCAGGAAGTGTTCTCTGTCCCCAAAGTACAGACACAGATTATTATTGTATCTTCATATGCGGTCATGATCAGAGAGTCTCAACATTTCTACCTGCATAGTTTTTTTTTGGGAAGATGATGAGGGCAGCTGGAGTTGTCTCTGAATAATTAGAGCAAGTACACCATTTCATGGCAATGGTGTTCTCTAATGACAGCATCCTTTCTGATGACACTGCAAAAATTTTTCAGGAATAGCTTAAGAATCTTAGATATTAATTTATTGTAAAAATGTCTCATATCTTTATCCAATCAAGCCCCCGTGGTATGTGCTAAAAAAATGAGTTAGATCCATGGAGCCCCCACCTCTCAAATTACAGGTCTTAAAAGGGTTTTTTGGAACTTTTAAACTGTAGGCCTTTCCTAAAGATTTACTGGGATTTATCAGCTTACCACTCTGCTTGACTTTCTGCGATAACTTTCATAAAAATGCCATTTTAAATTTTCCTTGTACGTTCTCGATTCATCACAACATGATGCACCTGAAGGACATGCATTGTCAGCAGTCTGAGAAGGATTGACAGTGTCAATGTTTTATATTTAAAAATAGGTTTCTTTAGAATTACCTTATGAACCTATTTTACCACTGTACATTACACTGTATATGAAAGCATGCCTTTAATAAAACTAGCACTTATAGCTTAAGTTATGAAATACTATCATATGATGACATTTCATGTACTACAGAGAAAAACCTTCTATTTAAAAAAGTCCAACATAGACTAATTTATTGCAATGCATATTATGGTTAAATTGAGGAACTATTTCAGTGTTCCAGACATCAATTTCCAGGAAAATAATCTAATAAGAGCTTTGTTTTACGTGAACCTGTTAATTTTGTATTGCCCTAAGAGCAAGATATGATAGAATGAGATAAAGTAAGCTCTATGATGTGTACCCAGTTGAGTTACATTACTAGGACCGCTTATCCAAAAGAATCACTGTGTGCAACATAGAGAGCAATTAAATTGGCTGAGAGTGACTCATTAGGGTCCTGGTAGACTGCCATAGGTATCTGGAGCTATGGTGACTGCAGTGCATCCCACAGAGCTCACATGATGATCGAGGTGACCCCACATATGCTCAATTAGGTTCCAGTCAGGGGAAGTATTTGGAAGTCTTAGTCATGCTCTTCCAAAGAGTTCAACAAAATATTCAGGCTAAGGAATAAGGACAATAAAGACCCCTCTTTGAGAACTTTCTCTACTTGTCATGGGAAAACCATAAAAAATCCCTTTGTATCAGATGACAATAACGATGTATTTACTGATTGTCTGCGATACCACTGAAAAACTTGAATTTCATCCTCAACCAAAGACACTTAGGGCCACATGAATGAAACTAGGTCTAAAATTCACTTTGTTGCCCATAGCAACCAATCAGAGTGCCCCTTTCATGTTCCAGAGCACTATATGAAATGAAAGGGGAGCTCTGATTGGTTGCTACAGGCAACAAAGTGAGTTTTAGACCTAGACAGTTTTCAGACATGTGGTGTCACGTCAAGGGAGGTGCAGTGAGCCCTGACTGGAATCCAGCCCACTATCCCTGCCTACTTGACGTGCTGTGGCAGACGGCAATTGGGCGATAGTCCCTGCGCTGCTAGAGTGTCAGGAGGAAGAAAGGTCAGACAGTCCGAGTCAATACCAAATCAGGAACGCCAAGCTACAAATCAGAACCAGAGAGAAAAGGTAAACAAGCCGAGGTCAAACACGA
The DNA here is from genome assembly GCA_025379985.1 of Phyllomedusa bahiana. Lineage (NCBI taxonomy): Eukaryota > Metazoa > Chordata > Amphibia > Anura > Hylidae > Phyllomedusa > Phyllomedusa bahiana. The sequence continues at coordinate 75,077 of JAODAL010008161.1, read as the reverse complement.
ACGGGACCGAGGTACAAAATCAGGTACAAGTAACAGGAAAACAAGACAGCCAGGAAATATCACAGGTGCCGCCCTCAGCCTGCAGGGAGTTTAAATGGGATTCCCGGACACCACCCCAGCAGCCCATTGGAGCGGCCTCCAGGTCCTCCCATTAGCTGGTGCGACACGCCCCCTTCCAGAGTGGTTGGGCCTCTGTCACTCATGGAGCTGCCAGAAGACTGTCTATCTGGGTGGGATCGCAAATCAGCTGCTGCAGACTGTTGCTCCCTGCAGGCTGAGCGCTGCCTAGCCCTAACATTACCCCCCTTTTAGGAGGGGCCACCGGACCCTTCCCTGGTCTGGGTTTGTCCGGGTGAGACTCATGGAACTCCTTTATCAGGTAATCCGCCTGGATGGATGTCGCCGGCACCCATGATTTCTCCTCAGGACCATAACCCTTCCAATGAACCAGGTACTGTAGTGAGCTCCAGGCCTTACGGGAATCCAAGATTCGGGCAACCTCGAATTCTAACTCCCCCTCAATACACACTGGAGGAGGAGGCCTAGAGGGCAGAGTCACAGACTGAATGTATCTCTTGAGAAGAACGATGAGACACGTTGTGTATCTGGAGACAAGGGTAATTTCAGCCGATATGCCACTGGATTAATCACTTCTAAAACCACATATGGACCAACAAATCACGGCGCGAGTTTACCAGAGGGGACTTTTAATCGTAGGTTTCAGGTAGATAACCATACCTTCTCCCCAACAGCAAACCCTCTAGAACAAAGACGCCGTCTATTGCAACTTTTCTTCTGGATGTTCTGGGTCTTGACCAAGTTCTTCTGAACTTGGGCACAGACTGTGCACAGATCTTTCAAGATAACATCCACTCCGCTGTGATTAGAAGTAGCACTGGAAAACGACGCATGTCTTGGATGGAAACCATAGTTGCAATAAAATGGTGAGGTGCCAGACGAGCTACTATCCAGATTGTTAATGGAAAATTCAACCAACGGAAAGTTTTTTACCCAATCTACCTGCTGATCCGATACATAACAACGGAGTTTTTGTGTAACCATTTGGTTTACCCTCTCTATCTGCCCATTAGTCTCTGGGTGGAAGGCAGAGGAGAAGGACAGGGTGATACCCAGAGCCTTGTAAAAGGCTCTCGAAAATTGAGAAACGAATTGCACCTTTCTGTCTGAAACAATATTTTCCAGTAAACCATGCAGTTTGACAATATGTTTAATAAAAAGTTCAGCAAGTTTTTTGAACGACAGTAACCCCATTAAGGAAGAAAATGGCATATTTTACTGAAACGGTCCACTACCACTCAAATAACAGATTTGCCCTCCGAGACAGGGAGGTCAGTCATAAAATCCATGGAGATGTGGGTCCATGGACGTTCAGGTACAGGTAGAGGGCAAAGTTCACCAGCAGGACGAGTTCTGCGAACCTTTGCCCAAGCACAGACTTCACAACATGCCACATAGGCCTCAACATCACTAGACAACAAAGGCCACCAATAGATACGAGAAATCAGCCTTTTTGTGCCAGACACTCCAGGATGCCCAGATAAACCAGAATCATGAAAATCTTTTAATAATAGTAGCCGGTACTGAGTTGGAACGAAGACTTTTGAAACAGGACAATCGGCAGGTCTCATATCCTGATGGTTCTTAATCTTAGTGGCCAATCAGGGGAAATGGCTGAGACAACAGTCTCCTTGGGCTATATAGGTACCGGATCCTCCTGCGAGGCATGATTGGCACAGAAGCTTCTGGATAGTGCATTTGCTTTCACATTTTTCGAACCTGGTCTGTAAGTATCAACAAAGTTGAAGCGCGTAAAAAATAATGCCCAACGCGCCTGATGTGGATTCAACCTTTTAGCACTCTCTAAAAAGGTAAGGTTCTTATGATCAGTAAGGACCGTGACTTGATGTTGGGCACCTTCGAGGAAGTGGCGCCATTCCTCGAAGGCCCACTTATTAGCCAACAACTACCGGTTCCCAACATCATAATTCCTTTCAGCTGAGGAAAATTTACGTGAAAAGAAGGCACAAGGGAGAAGGTTAGTCATAGTAGCGGACCCCTGAGACAAGACCGCCCCAGCACCATACTCAGAAGCATTAACCTCAATGATGAAGGGTTTTCTATGATCTGCTTTAATCAACACAGGAGCTGATACAAAACATTGCTTAAGTTTCTCAAATGCCTCTATGGCCTCAGGTTGCCAATTACTGAACCTCACCCCCTTCTTATCATGTCAGTCAACGACCTAACTAAGACAGAAAAATTATGAATAAATTTACGATAGTAATTAGCAAACCCTAGGAACTGCTGTAGGGCCTTCAGGGAAGAAGGGCGGACCCAATTGAGAATAGCTCGCATTTTACCGGGGTCCATAAGAAATGAGTTAGAAGTCAGGATGTACCCAAGAAAAGGTACCTCCTGCACTCCAAAAACACATTTTTCAAACTTGACAAACAACCTATTTTCCTTCAGAATTTGCAATAGCTGTCATACGTGTTTAACGTGAGACGACCAATCTTCCGAATTTGATTTAAAAAGTCATCCAGGTAAACGACCATACAACAACCAATGAGTTCATGGAAAACATCATTAACCAGGTTCTGGAACACCGCGGGAGCATTACACAACCCGAACGGCATCACCAGATACTCAAAATGACCCTCAGGAGTTTTTAACGCGGTTTTCCACTCATCCCCTTCTCGGACACGGATGAGGTTATAGGCCCCTCTAAGGTCCAACTTGGAAAACAACTTTGCTCCCTTTTGATTGAACAGATCAGGGATCAAGGGTTAAGGTTATTGGTTTTTTACCTTTTTTTTTATTAAGTTCACGGTAATCTATCCTACAAAGAAAAACCCCGCTCCCATAGGGGACACAGAAGGCCGGATATATCCCTTCTGAAGACTTTCTCCACTATATTGCTTCATGGCTAGTCTCTCTGGACCTGACAGATTATTACCCTTCCCCTTTAAAGGAAACCTTATTTCCAGGAAATTTAGGTCAATGGCACAGTCATAAGATCTATGAGGGGTGTAAGGCCGCAGCTGGGAAGGTCTGCGATGGAGTGTATATCCCAGCCAGGTTCTGGGCATATGCCTGGAGAGAGCAAGATACATGCCACCAAGGTAAGAAGCCTTGGTGGAGTGAAAGGCCATTGTTAAATAGGTGTCGGCAGTACAGACTGTCGACATACATTTAAGTTGTCTGTTAGTATGGCTACCAGCCTTTTCCCGGGTCGGCCTTTCATTGGGAGTAAGCATAAAGCAGGGTGGGTGCTTACTCCCCATGGCTCCACTCCGGGTTTTCCCGGTGGTCTATAAGGTCAGCAGGTAAGCTGACTGCGCGGGCTGCATCTCAGTCTCCCTTCGGGGTGGAGACATTCACACTGGGGGAAATGCCAGTGTCTGCTACACCATCTCCCAAGGTGCTAGTGAGGGAACTACACCTGTGTATAGTAAGCGCTCAGACGAGCAGGAGTTTTGTTTATATGTTTGCTGTGCATGTATTGCCATACGTTTTTGTTCTGCTGGTGAAATAAACACACAGAAGCAAGACACCGTTTGAACCAGATATCTGCCTCTGTCTCATGCCTGAAGGACTTGTGAGTGATCCCAGAGCTGTGCAAGCTCACATGTGGTGGAGGATGTGGGCATTCTAAAGAGACGCTTCTCTTAAAGAGACAGGCAGCAAACGTGGTCCCAGCATATGTCTTGGATTAAAGCAGCAACTGTGCAGCAAGCAGAGACATCCAAAATGGCGAGCTGGTGAAACATTTTGATTCAGGCAAATACAAACCTCCAGCTGATGGCGGCAAGTCAGCAAAAGGCCCACGAGGAGACCGTACGAGCCCAGGCAGAAACCAATCGCCTGTTGATTGAGACGCAGCAGGCGGCCGTGAAAGAGCAGCAACGTGTGAAACTGGCTCTTCAGCAACAGCTTCAGGCCCTGACTGCAAGGCCAGAGGCGTCAGCAGGTGGGCAGTCCACCTCCCGTCAAGCGGTGATACACGCCCCTGCGAAAGTACCCCAGACGATGATTTTAAAAGCTACTCGGAACCTTCGTGAGGATCGCCGAGAGAGAGCAGCTCCAAAGTGGACCAAGGGGCTGACTTTCCGGGTCCCCCTTTCTAACCGGTGACCCTAAAAGGCCTACTTCGACCTGAGGGTGGGAAACCCAAGGACTAAAACTAGGCTGAAAGGGGAGATCTTAGCCCGACTGGGGTTCCCTTCTGGTGGTCTGGGCCCAAAGAGTCTACATCTGGAAGTTCGATCCAGCAAAGCCCCGCGAATCCAAATGTATGACCTCTACCATCTCACCAGCAAATGGCTGCAACCGGAGAGTCTTTCACCTGCCCAGGTGATCGAGAGGGGTGTTTGTGATCGCTTTGTACGTGCCTTACCGATGAGGATCCAGCGCTGTGTGGGGTACACGGACCCCATAAGTCTGGACGAGCTCGTCTTCGTGGTGGAACGTTACAGCGCCACTGAAGAGTTTCTCCTGGGTCTGCATCCATCTACGCCAGTACGGGGTAAGACTGTCTCTGTCCCAAAAGGGGAGAGTAAAGGTCCCGATGGGAGGGGGTCAAGGTTGGCTGAGAAAGAGGGAAGGTTGCCCACCCCAAAATCAGACCTTTCACCAGAGCTCAGGGCCCCATTGTCTTTTTGGCAATGCGATGGACTGGGACATGTAGCTGCACGATGTCCAACGCAGGGGGCCCCCATGGACTGTGGCGTTACACGGCGTACGTCGTTGTTTGCCGGGCCCGTCCTATACCTCACATGCTGAGGACTGGGGTGGGGCGGTGGGGGGTGTACGGTCAAAATCAACGGACGCTCCATTCAAGCACTCATTGGACTCCGGGAGCTTTGGGGACCCTGGTACAGGCCAAGCTGGTGAGCTCAGGCCAACTCCATCCGCCGTATAGGGGGGGTCTGTAAACCATGGGGACACTAGGACTACCCAACTGCCAGACTCACCCTAGAGATCCCTGCGGTGACCCCACACATGTGGTGGCTGTCGTTGCGAGCCTACCCTACAGTGCTGTCAAAAGGCTGTGACTTTCCCTTGTTCTGGGATTTGTGGGAGAATAAAAGAGGTGCAAAGGTATAATGATGTACAGGGTGATGTGTCCGCAAGGAGCCCGGAGAGCCCGATGGTTTTTCCCTTGTCCGTCCTGGCGGGGGACCCCGAGGAAAAACCCTCTGAGCTCGAGTTGCCTCCTTGCCAATATCCAAGGGAACTTTGGTACGGAGCAACGGAGGTACCCAAACCTAGAACACGCTTGTAGAAGCGTCAAGATGATAGATGGGAAACCCCAGGGACCAGACGAGGATATGGTGTACCCTCATTTTGCGGTCAACAACGATATGTTATACCGGGTAAAAAGACCGCAACTGAGGTGGTGGAGCAATTGGTGGCCCCAGGTCACATGTCTGCCAGGTGTTGGAGCTAGCCCACTCCCATGTGCTGGGGGGACACTTAGGGGTGGAGAAAACCCAGGAGAGGGTAGAGCGTAACTTCTACTGGCCAGGGATTTATAGGGCCATTGAAGATTTCTGCCAGTCTTGCCCAGAGTGCCAAATAAATGCCCCTAGGCCTCATTTTCAGAGCCCCATAATCCCCCTGCCAATAATAGAGGTCCCCTTTGAGAGGATCGGGATGGACCTGGGAGGGCCGCTCCCAAAGTCAGCCCGAGGACATCAGCATATCTTAGTGGTCCTTGACTACGTCACCCGATATCCCCAGGCCATTCCCCTTAGGAACCTCCTCCAAAGGGATTGCCAAGGAGTTGTTCCAAATGTTCACCCGCACGGGTATCCCGAAGGAGATACTGACAGACCAGGGTACCCCCTTCATGTCTTAGGTGACCAAAGAACTCTGCCGCCTCCTCAATATTACCCATCTCCGTACCTCGGTATATCATCCCCAGACCATTGGTCTGGTGGAGAGGGTTTAATAAAACCTAAAGTCAATGCTTAAAAAGGAGGTGGATAAAGATGGGAGAGACTGGGACCGCCTACTACCTATCTAAAGTTCTCTACCGCAAGGTACCGGGAGGTACGCAAGCGTCCACCGGGTTCTCTCCCTTCGAGCTCCTCTAAAGGTAGACATCCCCGGGGACTCCTGGACATTGCCAAGGGACCTGGGAGCAGGAAATACCCCTATAGGAGCGTGATTGAAAATATTTCCGAGATGCAGGATAGAATCGCAGCAGTCCTGCCGATAGTGCGTGAGAACCTACAGCGGCCCAAGAAACCCAGGGAAAGGTATATAAAAGGTCCGCAAGGGTCAGAGTGTTCCAGTTTCCGGCGATCGGGTGCTAGTAATTGTCCCCACGGTCGAAAGCAGGTTTCTGGCAAAGTGGCAGGGCCCCTATGAGATCAAAGAGCGGTCAGTGAGGTCAACTATAAGGTGTTCCAGCCTGGTAGAAGGAAACCTTACAGATATATCACATCAACCTAATTAAGCCCTGGAAGGACCGGGAAATCTTTACGCGGTAAGAGAGCATAGGGGTGCCCCAAACGGAGAGTTGCCACCCGTCCGTATCTCCGAGTCCCTATCAGAATCACAGCGGCAGGAAACTAGGGAAGTCCTACAAAGGAACCGGCAGGTCTTTTCAGATCTACCAGGTCGCACGAAGGTCATTGAACATGACATCATCACAGAACCAGGCCTAAAGGTACGGTTGAGGCCATATAGGGTCCCTGAAGCCCAGAGGCAAGCAATTGCCGAGGAGGTTAAGAAGATGTGGAGCTTGGGTCATAGAAAAATCCCAAATGGGTGGTCGAGCCCCAGAGTGCTCATACACAAACCCGATGGCAGCTTACTTTTCTGCACCGATTTTCGTAAGCTAAACGAACTCTCAAAATTTTGATGCCTACCCGATGCCCCGGGTCGATGAATTGGTTGAGAGGTTAGGACCCGCGAGGTACATTAGTACGTTAGACCTGACCAAGGGCTATTGGCATGTCCCCCTCATAAAGGAGGCCAGGGAGAAAATGGCCTTTTCCACCCCAGATGGCCACTTTCACTACGTGGTCCTTCTCTTTGGCCTACATGGGGCTCCGGCCACATTCCAGAGGATGATGGACGTCATCCTACAGCCCCATAGAAAATAGCAGCAGCATATTTGGATGACGTGGTGATCTTTAAACACGGATTGCGAGTCCCACCTGACCAGAGCGCAAGCTGTCATAGATGCCATACGGGCAGCAGGTCTGACCGCTCACCCTAACCAGTGTGCCCTAGGGCGAGAGGAGGCCCGCTATCTAGGTTACGACATTGGGGGGGAGTCATCAAGCCCCAAATGACAAACTGGAGGCAATTAGAAATTGGCCTCAACCGATCTCCCAAGAAGCAGGTCCCGGGGCCCTTCTTAGGTATCGCAGGGTACTATAGGAGGTTTGTACCCAACTTTGCCTCCAATAGCAGCCCCGCTTACGGACCTCACAAAAGGGACAAGTCCACTTTGGTCAAGTGGAACCCGGAGGGTGAACAAGCCTTCCAAAGGCTAAAGGAGGTACTCTGCAAGAAAAACCCCTGCTCATGGGCCCCAAACTTTCAGAAAGAATTTATTTTTCAGGCAGACGCTTCTGAGGTAGGAATTTGGGGGGTCCTATCACAACTAGTTGAGGGAGAAGAACACCCGGTAGTTTACCTCAGCAGGAAGCTGTCAGCGGGGGAGAAAAACTACGCCATAGTGGAGAGAGAATGCCTGGCCATTAAGTGGGCCATCGAGTCGCTGCGTTACTACTTTTAGGTAACCCTTAGAGTCATCACAGACCATTCCCCCTTTAAGTGGATGGCACAGAACAAAGGGAAGAACGCAAGGGTGACCCCGGGGGTTCCTGGGTCTACAGGCTTTAAGTTCCCCTGTAGAACATCGCCCCGGGTCACAACAGGCCAACGCTGATGCATTTTCACCGGGGACACAATTTTATGGCACAAAGTGCTCCGCCCCACAGGTCTGAGCAGGGGGGGGGGATATGTAAGGCCGCAGCTGGGAAGGTCTGCGATGGAGTGTATATCCCAGCCCGGTTCTGGCTATGCCTGGAGAGAGCAAGATACATGCCACCAAGGTAAGAAGCCTTGGGGGAGGTGAAAGGCCATGTTAAATAGGTGTCGGCAGTACAAACTGTCGACATACATTTAAGTTGTCTGTTAGTACGGCTACCAGCCATTCCCCCGGGGCGGCCTTTCATTGGGATGTAAGCATAGAGCAGGGGTGGTGCATTTAAACCCCATGGCTCCACTCCGGGTTTTCCCGGTGGTATATAAGGTCAGCAGGTAAGCTGACTGCGCGGGCTGCATCTCCAGTCTACCTTCTGGGCTGGAGACATTCACCTGGTGGAAGCCAGTGTCTGCTACACTGTCTCCCAAGGTGCTAGTGAGGGAAAATACACCCGTGTATAGTAAGCGCTCAGACGAGCAGGAGTTTTGTTTTTGTTTATATGTTTGCTGTGCATGTATTGCCAGACGTTTTTGTTCTGCTGGTGAAATAAACACACGGAAGCAAGACACCGTTTGAACCAGATATCTGCCTCTGTCTCATGCCTGAAGGACTGGTGAGGGATCCCAGAGCTGTGCAAGCTCACTTGGGGTAGTATCTCCGACTGTTTCTGAGAAAAAACTTCAGCAAAGTTACAAATGAGAACAGGAATCTGCTCCACCTCAGTATTGCCCAGTATGGTAGGGAGACCTCTGTCAACACACACTTTACTCTGTAAAGTAATCAACACAATAGAGGATAATATGTTATACAAAGGGATTTGGATAAGTTGGAGGCCTGGGCAGGGAAATGGCAGATGAGGTTTAACACAGATAAATGCAAGGTTATGCACAGGGGGAAGAGAAATCCATTACATGATTACATGTTAAATGGAAAAACCCTGGGTAAAAGTGACATGGAGAAGGACTTGGGAATCCTGGTGGACAGTAAACTTAATTGTAGCAGCCAGTGTCAGGCAGCAGCAGCCAAAGCAAATAGGATCATGGGGTGCATTAAAAGGGGCATAGATGCACATGATGAGAACATTATTCTCCCATTATACAAGTCAACTGGTTAGACCACACATGGAATATTGTGTACAGTTTTGGGCACCAGTGCACAGGAAAGACATTGTAGAGCTTGAACAGGTACAAAGGCGGGCAACAAAAATAATAAAAGGACTGGGTGGACTACAGTACACAGAAAGATTGGCAAGATTAGGGTTATTTAGTTTAGAGAAAAGAAGGCTTCGGGGGGACATAATAAATATGTTTAAATACATCAAAGGTCAATATAGAGATCTCTCCCAAGATTTATTTATACACAGGGCTGTATCTAGAACAAGGGGGCATCCTTTACGTCTTGAGGAACGAAAGTTTCTACATAAACATAGAAAGGGATTCTTTACTGTAAGAGCAGTGAGACTATGGAATTCTCTGCCAGAGGGACTGGTCATAGTGAATTCAATAACCGAGTTCAAAAAGGGTTTGGATGCATTTCTGGAGCGTAATAATATAACAAGTTATAGTGACTAGGATTCAGGAGAGGGGTCATTGATCCAGGGATTTTTCTGATTGCCAGATTGGAGTCAGGAAGGAATTTTTCCCTAAAATGAGGACAATTGGCTTCTACCTCATTGGGGGTTTTTGCCTTCCTCTGGATCAACACCTTAGCACAACAGGCTGAACTAGATGGACGACTTGTCTTTTTTTAGCCTTACAAACTATGAAACTATGAAACTATGAAACTATGAAACACACAGTTGTCCCCACTTGATTAGTTCACCTGAATTCCATTCAAACACCGGGTTGTGTCTCTGAAGCCAGGGCAGCGTCAAAACTACATCAGAAGGCAGCCGCTCCATGATAAATAGAATACACTTTTCGGTATGTATGGATCCTACCAACATCTCGAGCTCTGGAGTACAATGTTGGATTATGCCCCTAGCCAGCGGAGTAAAGTCAATAGCCACTACCCGCAGGGAATCAGACAGCGGTCTCCAATATAGGCCTAGACATTTGGCGAAGGAGGCGTCTACAAAATTGGAAGCTGACCCAGAATGCACAAAAACATTCCCAGAACCAGACAGCGACATATATGAGATCTTAACTGGGAGCAGCAACTTTTTGGATACAATAGGAAATACCTTCTCGTCTAGATGACCTTCCTGCAAATCACCTAGGCGCTGGAATTTTTCCGGCCTGTTGTTCCTTTTGGAGCACTCTCGGATACCGTGTCCATCTTCGCCACAGTAAAAGCACAATCCGTGAGTACGAAGAGAAGTCCTCCAGTCACTGGCAGTAGTCACAGAAGAAGCCCCCACTTGCATGGGCTCCTCTGGCTTCAGATCAGGAACCACGGGAGTAGAAGGGACCATGGAGTGGTCCACAGGAGGGAGAGCTTTTTCCCGACGTCTCTCCCTAAAACTTCTGTCCAGACAAACGGCTAGTGCCATAGCCTCATCTAAGGAACCAGGGGTAGGGTAAGGCACCAACATATCCTTCAAATGGTCGGATAATCCTAATCTAAACGGACATCTGAGAGCTGGGTCGTTCCACCCCGAAGTCGTCCACATTCCTTTTACCCTGCCTCAAGGGGGTCAGTTGAGCCTCGGCCACAGCTTCCCTTTCAGAGTCATCAAAAAGTATGGAGACAAAGAACCTGTCTACAGAAGAAAGTTCTGGTAATTCAGGGGGTAAAGAAAATGCCCACTCCTGAGGGGGACCCTGAAGAAGGGACATAACGATTCCCACCCTCTGTTCCTCATTGCCCGAGGTATGTGGGCGGAGCCTAAAATACAGGCGACATCCTTCCCTAAATGTCAAAAAGACCCTTCTGTTGCCTGAGAATCTATCAGACAACTGAATCGGGGGTTTCACAGGGGAGGCAGATAATACAGGAACACTGACTTGGGGTAGTCTCCTGCTGTTGCATCCTCACCGCCAGATCCTGAACTAGCTGGGTAAGGCCCTGCATCTGCTCTACCAGAGCTGTCATAGGATTCATAATTTCTGGAGAGCAGTAACAGTTTTGACCTGTGATAGCGTCACGTCAAGAGAGGTGCAGTGAGCACTGACTGGAACCCAGCCCATTGTCCCTGCCTACTTGACGTGCTGGCCTAGGTGGCAGACGCCAACTGGGCGACAGTCCCTGCGCTGCTAGAGTGCTGGGGCCGTCAGGAGGAAGAAAGGTCAGACAGTCTGGGTCAATACCAAATTAGGAACGCCAAGCCACAAATCAGAACCAGAGAGAATACGTAAACAAGCCGAGGTCAAACACAAATGGGAGCAAGGTACAAAATCAGATGACAAGCAGAGTTAAGTAAACAAGCCGGGGTCTGGTACACATGTAAACAGCACAATACAAATAACAGAAAAGCAAGGCAGCCAGGAAATATCACAGATGCTACACTCAGCCCTCAGGGAGTTTAAATGGGATTCCCAGACACCGCCCCAGCAGCCGATTGGAGCGGCCTCCAGGTCCTCCCATTGGCTGGTGCGACACGCCCTCTGTCCAGAGTAGTTGGGCCTCTGTCACTCATGGAGCTGTCTATCCGGGTGAGGTCACAAATCAGCTGCTGCAGACTGTTGCTCCCTGCAGGCTGAACGCTGCCTAGCCCTGACATGTGGCCTTTAATCTTTCTAAGGTAAAATATATAGATCTTAAAAAAATTAGAGGAGGACAATTCCATCATCAGAAAACCCTCTGATAAGGGGGGAAACTCGTCATACAGGATCATTTTAAATATAGGGATATGTACATGTTTATCCTTAAAGACAAAGATGGCTATGCTATCCTTCAGTCTGACCCCACATCAAACTTTCAAGAAGAATTAAAGATTTTCCCAGGACAGACCCTAGGAGACTAAAAATAATTATCTTTTATATTCCCTGAGACTTCTGTAATTACAATTTTTTATGGACTGCCAAAAGTTCATAAAGGTTTAAATCCCCTAAAGTGCAGACCTATTGTCACAAAATATAGAACTGTAAATTGTTGAAATTCTGCAACCATTTGTTGTTTCTCTATACTCTTACATTAGGGATACAACAGACCTTTAAAAAAATAGATAGTCTTACGATTGGTGTTAGGGTCATGGCTATACAGCATCGATGTAGAGGTTATTTATAGCTCCATAGCACATGCTGTCTAATTGTTCCTGGCCAACTGGATTGTCCATCTGCATGCCCATAATGATTTTGTAGTACAACCGATGCTTTATATATTAACCCATAGCTACTTCTCATTTAATGGCCAATTCTTTCACCAACTCAGAGCCATGGTTACGGGCAGCCATTTTGCCCCCAATTTGCTCATGGGCTGGTGGGAGCAATTTTTAGATGCACATGAATATATCACCCCATGGGGGCGATATATTGATGCCATCTTAATAGTCTGAAATGGCACCCAAGAGGCCTTTACATCTTTAGTTAGAAAAGAACTCTATTGGCCTTTTAGTTTCATTTCGAAAATAAATAAAGACAGATTTTGCTTTTTGGATCTTGTGATTTCAAAAAATGCAAATGGTACCCTGGATACTACTGTGTTTAGAAAAAAAATTAGACCAGAACTACAAAAAAATTAAGGGTTTATTATAACCAACAAAACATGATGATGTGTTGGAACAATGTTATTCCAATTAGAAAAATCTAACACAAAGTAAAAGTTATTTTATTGACAACAATTTAAAAAATATAATTTATAAGAATTTGACATAGTGGTAAAAATCAACACCTAAAGGAAAACTACACCCCCCACCCATATTCAAGTATAGTCCAAAATATACTGTAAATATGCAAAATGTCTATAGATGTATATAAAGTTGAAAGCAGAAGTTTACATACACTATATAAAAAGACACATATGCATGCTTTTCGCACTATCTGACATGAAATCAGAATAAGACTTATCTGTTTTAGGTCAAAAATTATTTATATGTGCCAAATGCCAGAATAAAGAGAGATAATTTTTTTTTATGGCATTTTTATTACTTCCTGCAAAGTCAAAAGTTTACATACACTAGGATTACTATGCCATTAAACAATTTGGGACAGCCCATATGATAATGTCATGTCTTTGGAAAATTCTTATAGGTTTAATGACAACATCTGAGTTAATTAGAGACAAACCTGTGGATGTATTTTAAAAGCACACTAGAAACACACTGCTTCTTTGTGTAACATCATGGGAAAGTCTAAAGAGATTAGCCAAGAAATTACATACTTAACCCTATGTGATCCAGAATTGAGCAAGGAGTGTGCTGCCCCAATGCCCAAAAGAGACATGGTGGCATTTGAGGCCCAACAAATGCCAGCATGCCACAGCAGCACATGTTAAACACGTACTAATCAGCTCTAGTACAATTAGTATTTTCGTGTTAGGCTTCCTCTGGTGACCTGTCCGGACTGTGCTGTTATGTGGTAGCTGATACAGGTAACTTGGTTAGGGGGGGACTATTCATGTTTTTCACCTTTAGATTAAGTATTATGATATTGTGGGATTTATAATACCTACTATTATATTGAGATAAGATTATATGGTTATTGTATCTTATGTTTACCTATGTGTTATATGCTGTTATCTTTCATGAATAGTCCTAATATAATGTTATATGCTATGCATTACTGTTTGTGGATGGGATTTCTACCCCTCCTTGCCTAGTCCTGATTGCTACTGTATCACCCTGTTCAGTATTTATTAGGTGCTCTTTTTATATTCGTTTACTATATTTAATTAATGAATCAAGATATCTATTTTTAAGCTAGTGATTGTACTTTGTACGTTTCTTTGTTCTATCCCATACAATGAACGAGATGAGTTCTATACATGATGATCAGTAGGCTGCTCAGCTTATGTTTGCATCTAATTGATATTCTGGACAGTTGAGGTAATTTCACATTTAATATAAATTATTTGCTGTTTACCAGACAATACACTGGTCCTTTTCAGGTTCATTCAGAGCATATGGATAGGCGATAGCTCCTGGCAGAAGAAATGGAAACATAAAGAAGTTGAGCATCTGCATTCTAACAAGACAGCAAAAACATTCTTAGCTTGTCCCTTGCAGCTCTGGAAAATGTGCACAGCCTCCTAAAGCCTCAGTGACAGCCCTCCCCAATGCTAAGTGCTGGGAAGGGATCTTCTCGGCTTTGTTCGCTAAGATGAGAAAAAGCAGGGACTACAGATCCCATAATTCACTCTGTGGCAATATCACATGTGCAGCCAATCAACATCCTGATGAGATAGCTACACCCCCTTGGGAAGCGCTGCTGAGAAATGACTGTCTCAGGCTTAAACCTGATCGCGGCACCGCTGCCAGGAGGTGGATGCAGACGCAGCCCGATTTTTACAGATTCCAATCGCTTCATCATCTGGAGGTGGACGGGTTGATATTGTTGGGTCACATAGGGTGTCAGTGGTGACCCGACTTGTAGCATTCTGATAGTATGGGGCGTGACTCAGTGTGTGATGTCAGCACACTGAGCCACTCCCCATAAGTCCCCATTCGTAACTAGGGGACAGTTGTAGGTTGGAGCGATGTAAGTCGGGGACTGCCTGTGTTTGGTTCATATTTTCTATTATGTGCTCGTCTGGCTTTGGTGCGTTTTTTTTGTTTTGTGCCCATTAGATTTTGCAATGGTGTCTGTTCTTACAACTTCAGTACGTGTATCCTTGGGGAATGATTTGTGTGTTATTGGTCTCCGTTATTACCATTTGGGCATTTGTTTAAAATGGGTCATAGGTGCTATAGTTAAGTTTATGTGGGAGATTTAATTTTATAGATATGTTTGTTGCATAGATATTTACCTTCACAGTACATTATCCTTGTGGAGGGGTTAGAAATGTATTTATAGATTACTAAGTATCTTTTTGTCAGCTAGCCTTTCACTTTGCTAAGATTTAAAAATCATGAGCAACATGTCAGAATAGAAGAGCATCCACGCCAGTTTTAAGGCGCATTAAATGACTGTATAGTGTACCTAAATGAAAGAACTGTACGTTCAGGGAGGCTATTACACACTCTAGAACAGGCGCACTAGGCTAGGAGGCTTCTTCTCCTATCAACATGCTCCCACCTGTGCAATTGCAGTCCGAGTCAGCATGTCACCGGAAGTAGAAAACAGGCAGTGTTTTTAAGGCAGAAGTCTGTAGAAATCTGTAAGGCTTACTTACCGTATATACTCGAGTATAAGCCGACCCGAGTATAAGCCGAAGCACCTACTTTTTCCACAAAAACTGGGAAAGCTTATTGACTCGAGTAGAAGCCTAGGGTGGAAAATGCAGCGGCTACTGGTGAATTTAAAAAATAAAAATAGATACCAATAAAATTACATAGGCAGTTTAATGTCCCCCAAAGGCAGGTATAGGCAGTTTAATGTCCCCCATAGGCAGATATAGGCTGGTATAGGCAGTTTCATGTCCCCCATAAGCAGGTTATAGGCATGTATAGGCAGTTCATTGTATCCCATAGGCTGGTATAGGCAGCTATATGTCCCTCTAGGCAGGCTATAGGCAGGCAATTGCCCCCATAGGCAGGTATAGGTCCTCATAGGCAGGGTATAGGCAGGTATAGGTCATTATAGGCAGGTATAGGTCGCCTAGGCAGGCTATAGGCAGGTATAGGTCGTTATAGGCTGGTATAGGCAGGTATAGGTCCCCCTAGGCAGGTATAGGTCGCCTAGGCAGGCTATAGGCAGGTATAGGTCCCCCTAGACAGGCTATAGGCAGGTATATGCAGGGTATAGGCTGGCATAGGTCCCCCCCTAGACAGGCTATAGGCAGGTATAGGTCCCCTAGGCAGGTATAGGCAGGTATAGGCAGGGTATAGGCAGTACTAGACAGGTATAGGAGTACTAGGCAGGTATAGGCAGTACTAGGCAGGTATAGGGGTACGAGGCAGGTATAGGCATCGTTTTAAAACAAAAAAACAACCACTTACCTCGATCCCCACTGCTCTGTCTCCCGGGCGCGCTCCTCGGTCTTCTCGGCACAGGCGGGTGATGTCATCAGGCCGCGCACGCAGCGTGATGACACACGCTGCCTGTGCTGGAAACTCTTGACGGCCGCGAGTTTGCGGCCGCCCGGAGTTCACTGCAGAGCAGGGAGTGCTTGCTCTCTGCTCCGCAGTGGTATCGCCTCTCCTGCATGCGCTCCGGAGGAGTCGCATGCAAGGGAAGAGATAGCCGACAGCGCACGGGCCACCGCAGCGCCCGAACGCTGTCAGCTGACTCAGGATTCAGTTATATGCGCATATAACTGAAGCGTCCCTGACGGTGCCCGGGCCATCGCAGCGCCCGAGCGCCGACAGTGACTCGAGTATAAGCCGAGGGGGGATTTTGCAGCACATTTTTTGTGCTGAAAAACTCGACTTATACTCGAGTATATACGGTATTCTCCCACCCAACATCTATGCAGATATAGCTGCATCTAAAAGACCTCACCAATCTATCTTTAGTCATGTATGTAACCCACTGGTATGTATTGATTAAATTGCTCCTCTGTGTTGTAGCCTGCGGTAAATTCCTAATATTTGCATCTATACCTGTGCTGTACATCTTGTATTGTTTTCTGCAATATAACACTCAAGGCGTACATTTATCTGTATTTTATAACTTCCTTATTCTCACTAATGAACCCATTTATTTTTGGGATAAACGCTTAGGTTGTCTAATATGTGCCTAATACAATATCTAATGGCTAGTTCTGTATAGGTGTTGTATATACACTGTGTGACTTGGGCCTTTGAATCTTAGGAAGTTTTACATTCTGGCTATTGATGCTATTCCCTTCTTAGGATTTTTTACGTTGCCCAATATTGTAGGGATCTCTCAAGGGATAGGTTTCAGATGGAGTCGCCCATTTGAGGCGGGTGCCCTATGATTGATAGGCAGGGTTATCACTTTATCTTTCTTTCACTTTCCTCTAGTAATAGGTCAGGCATAGATAGATGTTTTTTGGCTATGTGTCTAATTTTCTGTCTTATTTTTATCTGTTTATAATGAAAACTTATGTTTTATAATTTACTGAAAGGTATACACTATCGATTGATTCATGTTCTTCCAACCAATGTCAGGCATTTCTAGGATGTTGCATTGTCTTGCTGGGAGCTTTCATCCGCCCCAGGGAAGACAATCAGCATGTATGAGTGTACATGATCTGCAAGAATGGATTCATACCAAAATGGATTAAGAGTAGTGATGAGCGATTACGTTTACTATCGTCATCGGGTCGATAGTCGATATTGGCAATTATCAAGACGATTTCCGATAGTCGATAATAGATTTTCGCCGATGACCATTAAAGTCTATGGGAGAGGAACAACACCTTCATTCTTACACTCAAACAGGGATGGAGAAGCTGGAATTAACATCCACAACAGTCAACTGTATACGTGCTACATCTTAGGCAACACACTTAGGTTATAAAAGCCACAGAAAAAAAAAAATCACAGACCATTCACTATCCCAGTCTTGCACCACAGCATGACCCTTAAACCTGCATGACCCACAAATTAAACGTGCCAGAAGGCAGTATGATTGGACCATCATTTTACTTGAACTGGACATTGAATATCCCTGTCCTGGAATGCAGCATGAGCCCCAAACCTGCATGACCCCAGATTAAAAAGTGCCGGAAAAAAAGGAGTCTTTCAACCACCATTTTAGTTGAACTGGACATTGACTAGACCTGTCCTGGGTAACCCACATCTGGTCAAGTCTTCCTGTACCTCCCTTGTACAATTCAGAGGAATATTTGTATCAGCTAATTTTGTGCATGCCAGTTTTTTAGTAGTTTTAATTCTAGAAAAACACATTTTTAAAATAAGATGGAATCCACCAACATCTTTTTTTTCTTTTTTTTCTAAAAAAGTATTAAATGGGTTTGTCTCACTACAGGGATTGCTAGCTCTGTTTAAAGATCTTGCAAAAAACAAGTCATTTTGCAATATGTGTGTCCATTAACAGTGTCCTACCTATTCCTGTTTCTGACAGCACCATCACCCTTGAGCCACTTTTGACAATTTTGAAGAACAAAATGTCTGTTAGAAACAACATTTTTTTTATAATAGGACCTGTAGTATAGCTGCATGTCACAGCAAAATGCCCCCAAAAATTCAAAGTGACTTCTCAGCCACTGTTAAAAATTGTGAGGGAGAAATGCCACTTGGAAGCCACATTTCTGTTGATAAGGACAATGATTATAGCTGTATCTCACAGCACCATGACCCCAAAATCATTGACAATGCGAAAAAATCTAAAGATGCAGTAAATGGAATACAGTTTGGTCATGAAACCTTGGTGTCTTTTACAGTCTCCTCCCAGCAAAGCCAGCAAAATGAACTTTTGGGAACTGAGAATAAAAATTGCAGTAAGAAATGATCATTTTAAAAAAAGTTTTCAAGAGGACCATTTCTGTTTGAAGAGGAATGTATAGTAGACCGGCAACTAATCGGTGACCTCGGCAATTGGAGCCCACAACATCAGAGATCCATGCCTGATTCATCTTGATGAAAGTAAAACGATCCACATTATCTGTGGAAAGCCGGATGCGTTTGTCTGTAATGACTCCTCCCGCTGTGCTGAAGGTCCGCTCAGATATGACGCTGGGTGCTGGGCAGGACAACACCTCTATGGCGTGACGAGCGAGCTCGGGCCATTCATCCATTTTGGATACCCAGAAGTCGATTGGGTCCGGAACACATCCAAAAACATCAGTGTTGAGATGCAGATAGTCGTGCACCATGATCTTAAGCTGGTCTCTGTGTGTTGGATGTGTGCCCTGCATTACATGCGTTGGTGAGGTGATAAATAAAGATTGCCAGAGGTCACCCATTAGGCTTCTGCCACATTGCCTGCTGCTGCTGCGGCTACTTGGCACTCTACTGATGTCACGTCGCTGATTTTGTTCCACCGTGACATTTGAAGAACGTGAAGCAGACGCAACAGATGTCACCAGTTGATCAATCAGCAAGGTCTCCATTTCCTGCATTTTACTCTCTATTTGGGTGGGTGGAAGGAAAGTGCTGAGTTTTGTTTTGTACTGGGGATCCAAGAGGGTGGCCACCCAGTAACTGTTGTTCATTTTGATGGACTTAATGCGAGGATCATGTTGGAGGAAATGGAGCATCCAAGCACTCATGAGAGAGATGGAGCCTTGATTTCCCAAGCCTCTGGATCGAGGGGCACTAGCAAACTGATCTTCCTCATCTTCCTCCTCCACCGCAAATTTGCGCCAACCTCCTTCCCAGGCAGGAACGTCTGTAACTTCGGTGTCTAGGAATACCTCCTCCTCCTCCGCTTCCTCCGTCACGGCTTCAACACAGCCCTGACTTGCCTCAGATGATGCACCCTGAGAGCTGATGCGCCGCCTTGCACTAGCCCAGGACCCCGAACCACTGCCTAATGAAGACCGATAAAAATGAGAAACTGACGGGCCTTGAGGATTCGACGGAGAGAAAGGCCCCCGTGTCCGCATCTGTGTCCGTCTCCTCCTCCGTCGGTGCGGGAACCTGATGTTTCAAGTGTCCAACAAATCGTTCCAGAACTAAGATCACCACAATGCTCATGCTGACAAGGGCATTGTCCACACTGACCATTTTGGTGGCTTCTTCAAAACTGGCAAGGATGGTGTAGAGCTCTTTTTCCTGCCTCCACTCTCGCTGGCTCAACACCCCGAGGTCCACACCGCTGCTTGTCAGGCTATGTGTCACTTCGTACTGCGTAATCGCATTGCGCTGCTGCCACAATCGCTGGAGCATGTGGAGGGTGGAATTCCAGCGTGTTGCCACGTCAACAATGAGACGGTTGACGGGGAGGCCGAGCTGACGCTGCAACGCAGCCAAGCGGAACGAAGCAGGGTGCAAACGGCGGACGTGCGAACTCAGACCTCGAGCCTTCCACAGCAGGCAGTCCAGACCCGGGTAGCACTTTAGAAATTTCTGGACGACGAGGTTCATGACATGTGCCAGGCAAGGCATGTGCTCCAGCCTACCGATCTTAAGGGCGGCCAGCAGATTTCGCCCGTTATCGCACACCACCTTGGCTGGCACAAGGTTTTTGTCACCCAGCCAGCGCTCGGTCTCGTTGCGGAGAGCCGTCCACAGATCCTGACCTGTGTGTGGACGGTCTCCAAGACAGATTAATTTCAACACGACCTGGTTTCTCTTATGCACGTGATGACACCAGAGGACCTTGGGGGAAAGAGACCTGCACCATCCCTGCGGTTTTGAAGAGCGTGCGCCGAGCCTGAGAGCCACCGTCACCACCAGAGACATCCACCCAGCTCACCCACTGAGCTGTCACAGAGATATAGCGGCCTTGGCTGTGCTTACTAGTCCATGTGTCGGTGGGTCAGATGGACTTTCCTGGACACAGAATGCAGACAACGCGCTTGAAAGTTTAGATGACACGTGGCTGGCCAGGGCAGGGATGGCTTTTCTGGCAAAGAAATGCTGCCCGACATCTGGTATTGGGGGCAGGCAAGGGCCATGACGTGGCGGAACCCATCTGTGTCCACCAGACGGAAAGGAAACATTTTCAAGGCCAAAAGCCTGGCAATGCCGACATTCAGGCTTTTGGCTTTGGGATGGCTTGGGTTAAAGTGTTTCTTCTGCTCCCAAACCTGGAAGACAGAAGGCTGGCTGCTAGACTGGCCACTGTATGGCGTGCAGGTCGTCAAACTGGCGGAAGGAGAAGGGGTAGGATGGGTCTCTGGTGGTGCTGGTGGTACTGGGGCGACGGTGGAGGCTGAAGCGGAGGCTGATCCCTGATCATGACTGAGAGACATGGGCAGCTGAGGAATGCTTGGTGGTGGCGGAGGAGGAGGCGGAGACAGTGGTTGGAAGCCCGGCATCGGTGTGGCCTTTTTTGGCCAAGTGTTGCCTCCATTTCAACTCATGCATTCGCTGCATGTGACTAGACAGGTTGGTGGTGGTTAAATACCTAAGTTTCTTGCCTCTTTTTATGCGTTTTCGGCCAAGGCGGCATCTGACATCGCTGGGTGAATTAGAGGCTTGCTCAAAGAAGGCCCAGGCTTGAGAGGTCCTGGACCTTTTTGACGGCGATAAGCGAGGAGCGTGGTTTGCGCTGACCGTGGCTGGCGGAATCATATCAGCGGACTTCTGCGACCGCCCTCTCCCTTTTTGAGGCGGGACCCGTACTGACAGTATCCCATCGTCTTCTGCCTCATTCAGTGATGAAGCGCTCGCAAGCAAATTCTGCTGAAAAGACCACGTTGGATCCGCAATGTCGTCATCATCATCATCAACACAGGTGACTTGGTCGTCCCTGAACATTCTGCATCCAAGGAGTGCGGGCTACAAGCAAGAGGGGACTGCAAGGCGTTGCCGACCGCCCGGATTTTTGCCGATTGGACCGGCTTCCTTCTCCTCCTCTGGATGGCATCAGTAACTGGGCGTCAGAGCAGACAAAATAATCCGCTTTGGCTCTTGGTCTTTGGAAATGGCTTCTGACTCCAACGCATTTTGTCATCAAAAGAGGTCTTCAGAAAAATGGATTATCCACAGTTATGGGTACACGAGTTGACATTTGGGCTGCCTTCGCTTCATGTTGGACGGATGCTGATGACGACATTTGTGGCCGTGACTGGGAGGACGAGGAGGTAAGACTGCTGGATGCAGGTTGCATTAACCACTGAAGAACAGATTGGCGACGCTGTTCGTTACTGAGATTCACAGGGCCCTGACCCAGCGATGACAGGCCTGACGGTCCTGCAACCAACGATCCACTGGCTTGCGTGTTGTCACCAGCACTGGAAGGAGCACTTTCTCTCGTACCTTTACCTCCATGTCCTACCCCCCTCTTTGCTCGCTTACCACCTGCATTTCGCTCCATGTTCAGAAAGATAAAAATTTTAGAGGGTTTGGAATGTCTCTTATTAAAAGACGGCAAATCACAGCTATTCTTAAAACCCTCTAATTTCCTACAGCCAACTAGGATTAGAAACTCAAATGTTTCTTGCGAATACCTGTGAAATGCGGTCTGGTGGAAGAAGCGTAAGACAAAAATCAACAGTGTTCCTCCTTCAGTCCCAGGGATTTACAAATGTCCAGTAGGACAAGGAATTGATAGTTTTCAACAAAATATCATCTAAGTGCGCTATCTGCGCCAAACTGAGATTCAACAAGCCCAATTAAACTATTCAGAAGTTACTCGGATGAGAAATTGTGTTTTTTGAAGCAATGACAAACGAGAACAGTTGCTAGAAAAATTTTCTATCAGAATTGTCGTACAACGTGGCTATTTGAAAAAACTAGGGCCGTACCAAGTGCAATACAGCTATTTAAAAACTATTCGGATAAAAAAAGGTATTTTTTGCACCTATCAAATAAACCTGCGGTGACTACAAAATTGCTGTATTCAAATTTAAGTGCAAGGTGTCTCTATGAACAAAGGTGGCCTGTGCCAAAGTGAAAAAACACCTATCTGAAATGTATACGGATAATATAAGGTATTTTTTGTACCTATCAAATACAACGGCGGTGACTACAAAATTGCTGTATTCACATTTAAGTGCAAGGTGCCTCAATGAACAAAGCTGGACTGCGCCAAAGTGAAAAAAACACCTATCTGAAATGAATACGGGTAATATAAGGTATTTTTTGCATCTATCAAATACACCGGCGGTGACTACAAAATTGCTGTATTCACATTTAAGTGCAAGGTGCCTCAATGAACAAAGCTGGACTGCGCCAAAGTGAAAAAAAAAAACACCTATCTGAAATTGTATACGGATAAAAAGTTGAGTTTTGCACCTATCCAAATTCACCTGCAGTTACTAGAAAAGATCTGTATCCTAAATATAAGTTCAGGCTTCACAACATACAAGTAATATTTCACCCGCAAACTGTTAATAAAACCCCATTCCAATGCAGGGTCTAAACAAAGTCTGGGCTGCACAATATCCACTCTCCTTTAAAGAGCCTGTCTGTCTGTTCACCCGCAGCCCCCCCGCCCTTCCCCCGCGACTGTACAGCGCTAGATCCTCCTTTAAAATTCTCAGCCTAAGTTACAAAAATATGCAAATCTCTAATCTAAGTTATAATGTTAACAGAAAAAAGCATAGCAGTCTGTGTGAACAAATAGAAAACAGTTTCGCTGAGCTGTTTTGACAGAGACCGAGCACACGTCCTTCTCTTATGAGACACACTAACACACAGACTGAACAGGAAGGGCTCTTCTATGTAAAACCAGGTCATGTGATTTTTCCAGCCAATCGCAACCATACACATCCCAGTCATGACGTCGCACACCCCGCTCACCCTGCTCTATTCTCTAAGCTGATTTGCTGGCCGGCAAAATAACAGGAAGTGCTGAAAAAAGGCGCGATATTTAATAGATTATGCGCAGATTTTAACCTAAATTATCGCGCGATCGAAAAAATCCGATCACCATAAAAACCGTGCCGATTTCAACTTTGTCGATAATAATCGCTCAACACTAGTTAAGAGTGCTTTTCACATGGATGAGTGGACACAGAATGCCACAAAAACATAACACTGACCATATCGCCACTACCACCAACTTGTGTTTTTCTTTCAATGGTTGCAGAGTGTTTGTTCTAGGTAGGATGTCTCTCCCTTTTCATGCCAACATCCTTCAGTTCAATGAAGCAGAAAATGTGAATCATCAGAAAAAAGGAGCCCTTTGCCAATTAGCTGAGGTCCAATTCCAACATTGCTATGAAAATGTAAGCCCTTTCTGTCAATACACCTTCATTAGCAGTGGTGCAGTGACCATCTGTCTGCTTTGGAGCTTTATACACAGTAGAGTTCACTGAACTGTTAATTTAGACACACATCTTATAGCCCCCTTGGCTCGTTATGGCTGTGAGCTGCACCACTGTCAAGAGCGGGGCCGGACGTGGGGCGCAGCCCTGGAGTTAGGCCCCACATGATCCGGCGCGCCGGCTCCTGGCAGAAGGGAAAGTTGGCGCTTGGCGCGCGGCGCACAACGTGAGGTGCGTGACGTGCGCCGGGTGATGCGCTGTGGGGGAGGGCGGGGATATATAACCGCCGCCCCGCGTGGGAACAATCCGGCGCAGAGAGACAATCTGAGTGAGTCCCACCCTCCCTCCCTCTTTTTTGTTGTGGCGAGAGGTGCTGGGTTTTGGGAAGGTTTGAGGTGCTGTTTAGTGTGTAGTTATGTTAGATTGACTGGTGTCACAGTGGCTGGCGGGATGGGGGTCCTTGGAGTCAGTGAATATTGGTGGGGGAGTCAGGTTTCGGCTTGGCTCCTAATTGGAATTGACCGGTCTGGCGAAGGTTTCGGGCTCCACAGGGCATGATCCTTGGGAGCAAGGGAACAGTGGTGAGCCACCTGAGGTGGTTTGGTGCCCTTGGGCTTGGTGTGATGGCTGAGGGTAAGCTACTGTTTGGAGAATGGTCGCCAGGCTTTGTCGGGAGTTATGGTAACTCCAAGGATCTCAGCCCCAAGTGTTCTGTTTAGAAAAAGGTGGTTATGAGTGGTCGAATGGGTATAGAGGGGCTATACTCATTCGTTTTCTAATGTTTGGTGTATTAATGTTATGTTAATAAAATGGCTGCTGTGGCCAATACATCCAATCTATGTCTCAGAGTCATTATTGGGGAGACATGGTGGGTGAGATGGTCCGGCAGGGATAGGCGCTGCACAGGGTCATGCCATTGCATACATATGTGGCCAACTTTCACCTCTCATATCAATTGCACATTGAGAGTTAGGGTATGTTCACACAGTGTCTTGGATCCGATTTTGGATCCGTTTTGGATCCGAAAATTGCATTCAAAAGCGCTGCATCAATCGGATCCAAAACGTATCCAACACGCAGGTTAGATGCATGTCTGGGTCTGCTTAGGGTCCAAAAGACTGATCCAAACGGGCATCTAGAAACGGATCCAAAAACGTATCCAACAAGCCATGTGAACATACCTTTATGCTTACCCTCATCCCCACACCATAACAGTAATTGTTATCCTTCCCTGTATCAGTATTTATACATAAAAAGCAAACTGTGTTCTGATCAAAGCTATTTATATAGCAGTACAGTGAATATTTGACCCTACAATTTTTGAAGAGCAGGTTGAAAAAATTTCATTTGTTCTATTGTGGCCAAATGTTTGACAGAACACAAAGAAAATCCCCCAAAAAGCGATAAAACAGTACCCAGTAGCTTTCAGAATACCAATTATCCAATAGACACTTTCACACAATATAAAAACACCAGAAATGACCATATTTCGAATGAAAGATCTCTCAAAGCATGAATTCATGTACAGTATACCGAGTAATTTGACTCTACATTCGTTTGTGCAGAAATGCAAAGCAGGTGAATATATATATACTACTACTTTAGATACAAGTGCCAGGTGTTTGAGGGAACAAGCTGCACAAAGATCGTCAGAGGAAATCTCCTGCTTCAATCCTCTAATAGAGATAAAAAGTGTGTATATAAAAAAGACGATTTCGCTCTGTTCGCTGTATAAGGTACCAACTTAATCACAAGCAGTCCCCAAATAATCAAACTCCAAAATATACAACCCCCATGCAAATATTATAAAACACACCTGTAACAGTGCAAACGCTTCCCCAAAGATTCTCACTCGATGCGCACATAAGCCTGGAACTTCGCACTAATCCAGGTTTCTGTCCACTTCTATCTTCATTTGGTGGATTTGTCAGAAATAATATATAAAAGCATCCAAACAGTGTGGTGTGTTCACCGCCGATACGCTCCGGCCAGCAGAATGCGGGATCCACACATACAGGCTAACAGACTAGAGTGACGTCACTAAGGCTGCAGCTAACGAAAGTCGAGCAGGCATACAAGACCTTACGCGTTTCAGAGAATAACGATCTCTTTCATCAGGGTATAGTGCCTGGCTTAGTCTGAGCCTTATATCTGTTCCACACCCTGTTTGTTACAGATGATGTTACTTAAAAGACAATCGAGAATAAATTTCCCTAACCTTTAATTTATTCTACCTCACAAAACATAATAGTAAATAATTAAATTAATTTAATTAAAAGATCTTTAAAAAAACAAGCAGCTTTGCAATATATGTTCATTACAAATGTCCTACTGATTTTGAGCTAGCCCTGTTCATAGGAGTGCATCAGCTTCTCAAATTTCTATAGCAGCCGACCTGTTGATCCTTATCTTACTGGCTGTTAGGTCTGAATGACTCATCACCTTTGAAGACAGGTCGGAGCAGAGAGCCCCTCCCGCACAGAATGCTTCTGTAGTGTAGGGAGGAGGAGGGAGGACTCTGGCTTCTATGTCCGTGCTGCCTGGATTAACCCTGTGTGTGCCTGCTTCCTCCTGCTCTCTACACAGATTGAGCAGAGATGAGGCTGATCAATAGATGTGACAGCAGTGACCCTGTTTGTTACTATAATCATGATGTCTGTGGAGCTGTAACTATAATAATACTATACAGATTGTGAACAGTTCATGCTGTGCTGTACTAGGGACACATCCTGAGTAACACTTTGCAGCTTCCCTGCCTCTGTTCTGAGAGGGTTTGTTTGTTTGTTTGTTGTTGCTGGAGATGTGGAGATATGTAAGCTAAGCAGAGGGTATAGGAACACTATTAGCAATCATAGACCTCTCTAGGCAGGCACACACAGGGTTAACTCTGGCAGCAATCCCCATGCTGTATCGAAGTTACGGGCGGATCGCTGCCTGTGTGCGGAGGGGAGGGGGGAAGAGGGAGGGGGGAAGAGGCAGAGAAGCTAGCACGCCCCTCCAGTCACCTCCCATTCACAGACAGAGGCTGAAAGCTATTAATGAGACAACTCCTTTAAGGTTGTTCATTTAAAAAAAAAAAAAAAGAGAATTCTTTCTTTCTTTCTTTCTTATTACCCTTTTTTCCATGAAAAGTGGCTTTCACAACACAAATTGTGCTTCATAACATATCAGAGGCATTGAGCTACAAAAATAACTGACCCCCCCCCCCACATTTTATTTACCTAGAAAGATGTTGGGCATGTTGAACGCAAAGTTGGAAAATATGGAAAGTATGGAAATAAAGGGAAACATCTCTATATCTTATCTAAATTTTTATTACATTGTCATACAGAAAGTTAGAACATGTCTTATAATGTTGGTCTCGAGTTAAAAATATTATGCATTCTTACACTTTCTTACACAAAATAGAGGCACATCAACATATTTAAGCATACACATGACTATGTCTTGCTAACCCAGAAGTTTTCCTATAATAATTGGTTTCTAATGTTCTTGTGACTTTTGGTTTGATAGATAATAAACTAGAGGAGGTACAATAGAGTTAAGAGCAAAATTCTAAAAAAATGGAGGAAAATATATTTTATTTTACTCCAAAGGGGAAGAAAACCTTTGGGGCTGTAATGGAAGTTAATATCAAGTTAATATTCAAAGTTACTGGGCATAGAATGCTTGTTTAGCCTCATGAACACAGGTATAATTATAGCAGTAGCTTTCAGAGGTTTTGAGGCCCATATCCTTTTTGTGGATATTAATCCCTTAAAGGGGTTGTCTCACTACATCGATTCATCTTACCTTAGTCCTGTTTTCTTGGTTTCATTATGAATTCAGGGGGGTGTTTACTGCTTTCTACTAGGCTGCAGCAGAAGCCAGGTCTGTAGCTATAGCGACCAGTGTTGGCAGCCTATCATGAGAGATTGAACAGGTCTATAGCTATAGTGACCTGAGGAGCTGATGCAGCCCATAAAACAGGAAATATCTTAGAATCGGTAGGACACTGTTAATGGACATTTATCGCAAAGTGACTTGTTTTTGCAAGATCTTTAACAATCCTTGTAGTGATACAACCCCTTTAACTCCGGGGCCTAATTTTTTTGCTACATTAATTTTTCCTCCTCGCCTTTCCAGAGTCATAACTTTTTTTTTATCTTTCAACCTATTTATTTTATGGAACAAGTGTACTTTCTATGTTTGCGGCAGCTTGGTTTTTAAGGCGTTCAATCTTTGGTATATATGATGTGTTATCTACATTCTACAGGTTGATACAAATCTGGCAATACCAAATGTGTAGGGTTTTTTATATGTTTTGGTACTGTAAAAGAATTCCAAACATGTTCTATTTTTTAAATTTTTGCCACGGCGACCAATAACTTTTTTGTACTTCTACCTATGGACTTGACTGAGGGTGCATTTTTGGAGGGCTGTATTGTACTTTTTATTGGTAAAACAAACAACTGTTGGCAATGAATAGGTTAAAAGATTTCCTCTTTACTTATATTAAACTTGTAAAAACTTTAGAGTCAAAACAGGCATACCATATCTTCATATATCCTTATTTACCAAAGCACGCTCATACTAGTACAGGATAAAGTTTATGACTTAGTCCATGAATAGAAGACTTCAGAGGAGATGCGCCGTGATGTTCGGTGCGCTACACCTGCTGCGCGACGTTTCAAAGGTAGAATCCTTTTTCTTCAGACATGCGCATTAGGTACCTGTCTACATTTAAATAGTAAATGGGTGTTAACCCTACACTTGCCTCTACGCTACAATTGCCTCTACACTTGAATAGCAATTGGGTGTTAAACCTCCGATTACCTTTCCACTCAAATTATCTCTGTTTGCAACATTTCTCAATACATTAAAACACTACTACTCATGACAGTTTACCTGAAATGGAAACCTATAACTATACTGACCAACACTATATTATAAACGGATTTTAAACATAAAACCTAATTTAACCCTCTAGGGGCACATGAATCTAATTGGTATTTCCAAAATGCTTCCCTCTGAAGCAGCTTATTAGGTAAAGCTGTTGGATCAGTGCTAAAAACTTCCTCTAGCACGCACCATCTTAAAGGGGATTTATCGTTTCCTTACTTCGGCTGTTTCTGAGAACTTTCAATATCTCATTTCCTGGAATGCAGGGGAGTTTCTTCCCCTCCCATCTGGGTGTTTCTTTTCTGCAGGGGGATGACATCATCCCCCCTCCCTTCATTGTCTGTGCTCATTCATGAGTCTAGTGTTTAACATCAGAGGGAGGTGACAGCACAGCCTGGCTGTTCCACCACCCTTATGTGTGTTCATACCAATCCACCTCACCGTGTCTGTGCTCTCACTAGTCATTCTGCAGAGCTGTGTGCTGCTCTTGCAGATCAAAACATTGTGGCAGTGAAAACTGACGAAGAACTGCCCACATACCAATATAAATAACACTGATGCGCCGGAGATGACCCCTCACTCTCTGGTCCCTGACCGCTCCCTGCAAAGTCTCCCTGAGGACAGGGGGCGGAGAGGAATGCGATCCCTCACTCTCTGATCCCTGACCGCTCACTGCAAAGCACATTCCGTGCTACTGAGCATGCCCGGAATGTGCTCACTACAGACAGGCATTCCGGCCAGACAGAGGCAGCGGGGAATGTATGTGATGATGTATTAAAGTCATTCCGGGCTACTGCGTATGCCCGGAATGACTTTAATACGGAAAAAAAAAGCAGGGAGACGAAAGAGCCAGCAGTCCTCAGGGAGCATGCGCAGGAATGCGCGCTCGCGATTTAGACCCAGGGGCCGCACAGAATGCTAATTGAAAGAGCCAGCACCCAATGAACAGAGAGGGGTAGGATTCGACTGGGACCAGGCAAGTTTATTTACAGAAACAGAGAATAAGGGAGACAGAGAAAACGAGACAGCTTTGCAAATGAAATCCAATTGCAAAGTTGTTTGTTTTCACTGTCCCCTTATTCTGAAAGCCATTTATTGAAACGATAACACCCCTTTAAGTCGCATACTTGGTGCTGTGCTGTACTTTTTATTGGTACCAGTCTGTAATACATACAACTTTTTTCATCACTTTTATTTCAATTTTTAGGGGACATGAAATGACAAAAAATACCGCAATTTTGGCGTTTTTTTTTCTTCTACGGTGTTCAGTGTATGGGAGAAGTGATGTTATTTTTTAATATTTTAATATTTTTGCAGATACGGCGATACGAATTATGTGTAACTTTTTAATTATTTTATATTTTTTATTTGCAAAATGGTGAAAGGGGTTTGATTTGGACTATATATATTTACACTTTTAACCTTTTTTTAACCCCTTACTGTCATTGGACGTATAAGTGTGTCCTAATGCCAGTAAGGGGCTTTGAAGTAGGATCCCGCTGCGATCCTGCTACATAGCTGCTGGGTATTAGCTGCTAATTGCAGCTAATACTCGCCGGTTATAGGGCAGGGGGGCACCAGTGCTGTTTAACCCCTTAGATGGCCGCGGCGTCTAAATCAATAAGAAACGGTGCCGTAGCACAAATTTCGAAGATAGAAAATGTTTGGAATTTTTTACAGCACCAAAACAAAAGAAACCGTACATGTTTAGTATTGCCGGATTTGTATCAACCCGTATAATACAGCTAACACATCACTTTTACAGAAGATTGAAAGCCATAAAAGCAAAACACCCACAAACCTGGCACAAGTACGTTTTTTTTTCACATTTTGCCCCACTTAGATTTTTTTGCGGTTTATATTCTTTTGTAATATTAATAGCATCATTAGAAAGTACATCTTATCCTGGGAAAAACCAACGTGAAAAAAAATATGCTTTGGCGTTAAGGTGTTAATTTCAACATTGAGTCTACTTAGTGTGCTCCACCACTAGGGGGCACAATCGTTTCTACAGCCTATTGAATTCTATAAACAATGGAATCGGGTGTACAAATATGGCCGTTTTACTACTTCCTGTCTGGAGCCGGCTCCATCCTGTGCTGTTACTGGTGATTGTCAGTTGCAATTAGCAACTGGCACTCGCAGGCTGTGCAGCGGCAATCCCACCACAAAGCCCCTTACTGAGGGTATGACTTACTAGTACGTCATATGTCAGTAAGGGGGTTAACACATTTGTGGGATTGTGCTATCTATCACCACTATTGTATATGGATTTTCTGATATCAGTCCAAAAAGAAAAAAATATTTGTTTGCACACCTGCTATGAGCAGCGTCCTGTTGTCTTGAAAATTCCAATGCACGGAAGAAAATCACTCAAAATCGCTAATAGTGATATAATCCAATATGAAAAACAGTACCTTCCAGTACATTTGTAACCCTTATTCATTCCATTAATACAAAAACATATATAGTTAAAAACATGATACTTAGAACTAAACACACATCTTATGCGTTTCGAGTTTCACCCTTGAACCAGTGCCAAGATATTCAACTTGAAGAATGATCAGACAACAGCAGAGAAGATAAGTCGCAGTGATACAGATATCATAACAGTCATAAATCTAGCAGCATGCATTTTGTCACCAGACCAAATTGAAGTAAAGGTCTAAATTTTGTTCCTACAAAAAATTTTGACTTATATAATACCATCAAATACGTGAATAGATTAATCAGATTATTAACAGTAAAAAAACATTTTTTGCTATGCATAATATGATGGATCAGATGACTCGGATACAGGCTATGGAAATTAAGACTGGATCCTCCTCCAACAAGTATAGTAATTTGCTCTTCCAGGAACAGATGACACTGATCGCGTTAAATGATCTTACCTTGGAAAATCAAGACACCTGTAGTATACATGAGGAGGATGTAGTCTGGAAGAAATACAAAAAATCAGAGTTGTATCCCATTCAATTAGAGTACCAGTAATGGAGGATGTAATAGAACAAGAACTCGGATTTATACCTGAAAACACAAACACAACATCATAATTTGACTTTAAGGGAGAAAAAAGCACTGCAAGAAGTGAAAAACAATCCTTATATTACAATACATAATTCTGACAATCTTGGACAGTAGTCTATATTTACAACAAATATCTGTTATGTTGTCTGCCAGGTATACAGGAGGCTAGATTCAGATCCAATTACTATTTTTAGCCAACAGTTAGAACGCTTGTTAGAGGAGGGGATGGTGTTAGGAGTGCCTGATTTCAAGCAAAAAGAGCAGATGATGGTTAAATTTCACTCCTATATTTCATGTTCTTCCTAAAACCCACAAAGAGGTGTTCCCTCAACCCTTTAGGCCCATTATTTCGGCATTGGCTCCATTTTTGAGAGATTGGGGATGTGATTGGACAAATATCTCCAACCACTTGTGTACAGATTACCTAGCTATATACAGGATACAGTAGATGCACTATGATTCATAAATGAGATCAAATGGCAGAATAATGGGACGATGGGTAGGCAGAGGTGGGCAATCGCCTAGGGTGACACCTCTGCCAGGAAGAAAGAGGGCGCAGTTCAATGTGTAGAACTTCACTGTCAGAGCAGCACACAGCAGGCAGCAGCTGGCTGATCTTATCTACTACTGCTACTCCTCCCTGCTCCAAGTGCCATCCCCTTATCTCTTCTCAGGCATGTGGAAGAAGGCGGGCAGCAGAGCAGGATTCAAATTACTTCTCCTCTGACTATGTTGGAGTGGGACTGAGTAGAGTGACAGCCAGTGCTACTGTCTGGAGCTTGTGCAGGGAGCTGGACTAATTGGTCATTGTGAATTGATGATAGCCTCTCCTATACAGACACTGATAAGCAGTGAGATAGGAGAGGAGTCACCAGTTCACATTGACCCCTCCTGTGTCACCCTCCTCCAGCTTTGCCCTCTGTTAACTCTCCGCTGTCCGGACAATGCTGGATGGCTCCACACTCAGAGAGCAGGCAGGCTGAAGG
The DNA here is from genome assembly GCA_025379985.1 of Phyllomedusa bahiana. Lineage (NCBI taxonomy): Eukaryota > Metazoa > Chordata > Amphibia > Anura > Hylidae > Phyllomedusa > Phyllomedusa bahiana. Next base: position 42,431 of record JAODAL010008161.1, on the reverse strand, counting down.
AATTACCCCTTCACTGCAACTAGTTATATACCCAACCTTCCTTCTGTATGCGCTGGCTGCTTTCTACATGATTTGCCATATACTTTGTGTGTCTATATATATATATATATAGACACACACCTCTCTCTCTCTATATGTATACATGCACGCATTATACATATATTGTATATATATATTGTAAGGCCGCAGCTGGGAAGGTCTGCGATGGAGTGTATATCCCAGCCAGGTTCTGGGCGTATGCCTGGAGAGAGCAAGATACATGCCACCAAGGTAAGAAGCCTTGGTGGAGTGAAAGGCCATTGTTAAATAGGTGTCGGCAGTACAGACTGTCGACATACATTTAAGTTGTCTATTAGTACGGCTACCAGCCATTCCCGGGTCGGCCTTTCATTGGGAGTAACCATAGAGCAGGGTGGGTGCTTAATCCCCATGGCTCCACTCCGGGTTTTCCTGGTGGTATATAAGGTCAGCAGGTAAGCTGACTGGGCGGGCTGCATCTCCAGTCTACCTTCTGGGCTGGAGACATTCACACTGGGGGAAGCCAGTGTCTGCTACACCATCTCCCAATGTGCTAGTGAGGGAATTACACCTGTGTATAGTAAGCGCCCAGAGGAGCAGGAGTTTTGTTTATGTTTATATGTTTGCTGTGCATGTATTGCCATACGTTTTTGTTCTGCTGGTGAAATAAACACACGGAAGCAAGACACCGTTTGAACCAGATATCTGCCTCTGTCTCATGCCTGAAGGACTTGTGAGTGATCCCAGATCTGTGCAAGCTCACATACTATATATATATATATTATATATATATATATATATATATATATATATATATATAGTGTATATATGTATAAAACATACATGCATTATAGAGATATACAGTATACACTCACACGTGTGCATATAACATACATAAATTATAATGTCTAATTGTCTATTTTTGTTACCAATAGCAGCCAATCCACCCACAGAGCTCAGCTATTATTTCTTCTACTGCACTAAAAACGATAAAAGCTGTGCTCGGATCGGTTGCTATGGGCAACAGAGACATCACCTCGATATTCAGGTTACATTAGTGTTTGGGCACCCGGTCTCTAAAAGGTCTGCTGCCTGTGCCACGGAAAATAGATACTTTTAACTCCATTCCTGACAACCGGTCATAATAATATGCCTCTTTGTATTTTTTCCTCCCTGCCTTCCCAGAGCCAAAACTTTTTTATTTTTCGATCTACATAGACATATGAGGGCTTTTATTTTTATTTTGTGGGTCAAGATGTACTTTCTAATGGTGTCATTGATTAAGTGGGATAAAGTGTGAAAAAAACCATATAGGCTCCATATTTGCGGTTTTTTTTTTTTTTACAGGATTCACTCTTCGGTATAAATTATGTGTTATCTGTATTCTGCAGGTTGAGTCAAGTCGGACAATACTTAACCTGTAAGGTTTTCATCATGTTTTACTACCGTAAAAAACACTCCAAACAGCTTCTACTATGAATTTTCAGCCAATAACTTTTTTTGTTCGTTCCCCTTAAGTGGACTTGAGTGAGGGAGTGTATTTTGCGAGCTGATGTGTACTTTTTATTGCCACCATTTTTAGATATATGTGACTTTTTGATCACTTTTCTTCAATTTTAGGGGATGTGAAATGACCAGAAACCCCAAATTTTAGCATAAAATTATTATTTTTTGTTACGGTGTTGAGCATATGTATGAATGATGTATGATATTATATTTGAATGATGAATAATGTTATATCTTAATAGATCGGATTGTTGCAGTGATGTGTATGTTATGTGTAACTTTTAATTTTATTTTTTTTATTCGCAAAATGTGGGATTTGAACTTTTACTATTTTTTCTATAATGGGGAGGGGGGGGGGGGCATTCGACCCATTTGCCTAGAGCACCAAAATGTCTGGTCCTGGCCCTGCACACTTTTGTTGATAGGTCGAAAAGTATCCATAGTTACCAAACACTGTCTTCTCCCTGAGCAAACCACGCATGCTCAATGCATAATCACTAGTGAGCTGCTGGGCAAAAGGCTTCTCTAAATATCTAGCGATCATCATGCTAATCGCAAAAGTGTTATAACAAAGTGGTAATCCATAGAGGTACATACATAAAGAAGTTTTACTTCTCCATATGTTAAGATATCATATAAGCTGGTTTAGAATAAAATGGGAAGGTGTATGTGGTAATATATCCCGACTCGGGAAGGAACACCACACCACCAAATCATGCATAGCAACACTCGGTCCACATCCATTGATCGAGCTGCCCTACATAAAACATCCTAATAACCCCACTGATGGCGTACTCCAACGCCTAGAAAACTGAATTCCATATTTGCCTATAGACATACATATGTATATGACAAGCCTCTAAATCCATATATCTCCATATATAGAAATGTCTAATACAGCTAGAATAAAGAATAAAGGGAAGATGCGTGCAACAGTTCATCCTAACTGTAACATTATATCATGCTTGATTCATCTCTGTGGATCGGATAGCCCTACATAAACTTCCCTAATAACCCCAGCAAATGGCGTACTCAAACACCTAGAATAAACATTATATAAAAATATAAAAAACTATAGAACCACTTGTGCTGAAAAAATGGGCTGGCAATACACTTACATAGAGAAAAAATTACAATAAACAAGATAAGATCCAGTGAGTACGGGGGGCATGTCCTGACTATGGCAGCGTGAAGACATGCTTTCTGGAGCTGTTCGTCTCACTTATTTATTTTGGCTGACTCTTCACATTTAAGGTGGGGAAAGCGACTAAGAAGAAAGCCCTGATATTCTCCACTCGTCCCCTGTCCCCCCAGGGTGACATCGGGGCGTTCTTCCACCTGGCTTCTCCGCTGGCCCGTCCCGACAGTGTGAGCAACGAGACTGAGCGGCATGGCGCCCTCAGCACGAGCCCTCAGCGAGACTCCTCTTCACCTCCCGCTTCAGTGACTAACCTTTGGCTGTCATAGCAGCCCGCACTGTCACTGCTCCATGTCTCGGGTCCTGCCTCTCTGCCACGGACATCTGGTGGCTGGCCCGCTGAGGAGACTGCCCGCCACATGACTGGTGTGCAGCCACGCCATGCACCGCAGACACTGCGCCGATCTCCCCCGGGAGCAGCAGTCACTGTGTGCCCGTCGGACTTCCGTTATCAGCTCACTGATGGAGCCACATCACCTCCTCCAAGTGGAGCCCGGGCCACGGCACCAGCTGACGCCCCTGCACGGCCGGCAGCACCAGACCAATAGTTGATGTCTCTGCAAGGTACAGTGGCGGGCTATGGGACTCAGAAATCCCCCCCATACATCCATCTTGCACTCCCCGGTCCCCACACTCATGGGCCTGTTGCCACCTACCCCCCTGGCTTCTACCACCATTAGCCTGCCCGCTACCACTATGGGGCCCCGACAACACCACCCCAGGTAGCGGATCTCCTGCTTCCAAGTGGGGTATTGATGCAATTTGACCCTTGTAACGGGGACTCAGACATCCTGGCATTGCAACACAGCGCACCCACCTCTCCCTATGCAGGATTTATCTCAGCGCCCTGTTGACTCCACGTGCCTCCAGAACCACCACCATAATCTCTCTCCCACCCGCAACCATGCTACGCCATACACAATCTGGCAATATTAACAGGGGTTAATATTGCCGGGAACGAATATAAATGCTCGGCATTTGCAGATGACCTTTTAGTACACCTAACTAATCCAGCCACATCCTTTCCGAGCCTTATGTCCGTACTCTGGACGTTTGGCACATGACCAAATTTCAAAATCAATATATCCAAGTCTGAGGCATTGCGTGTCGGCCTATCCCACTCAGTTCTTAGTCAGCTTAAATGCGACCACCCCTTCATAAGGCCATCCAAGGCCCTGTCATACTTGGGGATTACTTTTCCGGCAACCTTGACGAACCTCTTTTCTCTTAATTTCGAAATGTACTTAGACTAATTACTCGGGATATAACTTCTTTGACTAAGCAATTCTTTTCCTTTTTTTGCAGAGTCAATATTTTGAAAATGACAAAATTGACACGCATTCTTTACCTGTTACAGACAATCCCCACTTCTATCCCAAATTCCTTTTGGTGTCGTATACAGCGTCTTTTTAAGGCATTTGTTTGGCCCTCTGCTCTCCCTAGGCTTTCCTATGCAATGTTAACCAGGCACAAGACTTTGGGTGGGCTGGGACTTCCTGATTGTAGGAAATACTACTTAGCCTTAGCGTATGCCAGGGTACTGGATATGGTGTGCCAAGATGACAGGAAGATTTGGACTCGCATTGCACTTGATGATTCTCCCTTGTCTCTTGCGTCGTCTCCTTGGCTCTGGACTACTTCCCTTGTGAATCGCTATCATTTTTCTTACTCTGTTAAACATACCCTATCCTCAGTTAGCTCCCATAAAGCATACCAGAATCTAATTGATAGGTCAGGACCCCTCCTAACAATTTCAGATAACCCCTCCTTCCCATCGGGCCTGGGCTCCCCCTCCTTTTTTGGGAGTTCTAAGTTAAACCACCAGGTGATGGCTGGAGGCCAGATCATCCACTCTCAGGACTAACTGTGGCATCTTCTGCTCATGCCTCCTCTAATTTCTAATATATTCAACTGAAACATTTTCTTTCTTCTTTTGGGAACACCCTTATTGCCCAGAGACCTCTCACCAGATTTGAGCAATTGTGTCTCCAACACTGTCCCCCGAGACATTACATTTCCACCCTCTTCTCTGGCTCTTGCAGTGACAGGTGAATTCCCCCTCCCTATTGGTGCCTGGGAGAAAGATTGGATGTTTTTTTTTTTTTTTCCCCTTGCAATGGAAAAATGTTTTGGCCTTACTCAAAAGCCGTTGAAAAACAAGAGCCCAGGAGACAATTTTAAAATTTTAAACTCGATGAATGGGGGTTCCCTCAAATAATTCAAAAATGGTTCAAAAGGTCCCTGAGGCTTGTTGACGATGTGAAACTTCTAAAGGGACTTCTTCATATGGGGGATGTTCCCCCTAAGGGGTTTCGGGAAAAAGCGAAACCCTTCCGTTAAGGGACTTTTCAGAAAACTATTTAAGCCCCCGAAGCGGCACTATTGTTCATGTTTGATATTGGTGCCTCAACCTATAAAAAATCTCTTCTTAGACATTTATTACAGGAGTAAAACGTCAACCCCCGTTGTGGGAAACTCGGCCCGCCTTTTATGAGGAGTGGTATGCCCAAGTCTCCATGTCTACCCCTGAAAGAACTTCTAGCCCATGGAGGATCAGGCCCGGTTTTTAATCAAAAGGCGCCTTTGGGTCCAATTTTCCCGATATCTGCCTTTTTTTCCCTCCCTCTATAGATGTGGCAGTGCTTTTAGGATCTCCGGTTTCATATTCCCTTTGTTCCCACCTCCTTATCCTCTGTCCTATCCTCTGTCCTCCAGGGAGAAGGCAGGGATGGTTTATTATCGTCCTTGCCTTCTCAATATTGTATATACAATGCTCAATGAGGTATTTATTTACAGATTAGCAGGCAAAAAAAAGAAAAACACAAAAAATAAAATAATTTAAAAAGAAACTGACAGTCTAAATTGCAACTTTTATCCCCACCCTTAGGCTAGGTCTACACAGCAAATGTCGTTCAACATCTGATGGCATTTTGACATTTACTAGACTTTGGTTTTGGCCGCGGTTGGTTTTTGGATTTGCAGTTGGGTTTATAAAAAGAATGTAGGGAAACCAACACAATGGGCAGAATCTTGGGATTTTTAAAAGGGGGAAAAAAAAAAACTGTGCTGTGTAAATACAAAACAGATTTTTTTTGGCGTTTCAATCAGATCCGTCGGGGTTTTTTGCCCGATTCAAGATATATCTGCCGAAAATTCAATCGCAAATCTGTGCTGTGTAGACCCAGCCCTTAAAAGGGGGTTTTCTCCTACAAAAAATAGTTTCAAAAATTTAGGGAACACAAAAAAAAAGCATTTTTCAAAATTTTTGCTTGTTCCTCTGTTTTCCTAAGGAATACAAGTAATTTATGACCCCCCTGGCTATTTTAGTTTCCCTCAGTAATGGGCCTTAAAAATTTTTCCCCCCCTGTTTTTTCAATGAGATAACAGTGAGTGTTCTCACACAGGGCTCAGCTGTCCCGTGCTGCCGCTTAAAAGCTTGATTTAGTAAAAAAAAAAACTGTTTAGGGATTTTGTTTTGGGGGGAAAAGAAGTCCTGTTTTGTAGTTTTGGGGCTAATCGTCTAATTAGATCTGAAAGCAGACATGAGCCAGACGAAAGCGTATGCAAAGAGATTTGCAAATGATCAGTTGAACCAGGGAATTGGCAGAGTATTTCTTATGCATTGTCTGAAAAATCTGAAGGAACAACCCTTATGCCCAAAAATTTTTTATCGCCTATAAATGAATATCTGTAATGGAGTAGTAACAATATTTTGAAAATTATTTTATATTTATAATTAACATCACATGCTGTTAAAAAAACAAATGAATAAAACAATTTGAAAAGAAAATAATTTTTAACCATTTTACTCGATATTGGAGAAAAAATTAATGTAAAAATTACACGAAAATAAAGCCTTATATATAGTGAAAAAGGTGGAAAAAAATTTGCAGAAAAACCTAGCATGAGAAAGCTTTATAGTGTTTAACTCCTTAACGACCACCCGCCATCTTTTGGCGGTGGGCATTTCAAGTTTTTCGTCTGCAGCGATATCTTTTGACGTTGCTGCAGACATGGGTTTTGGGACCCAAGCCCTGAGCTGCGCGGGAACAGAGTGACTTCAAAAACCGCCCTAGTGCTTTTCCTATAACAAATGGTTTTCCCTGCCTGTGGGTGTTTGGGCTCCCAGTGCCCGGCAGACCCCAAAACGTTCCACAGTCACCCCCTGGAGACCGAGGCAGCCCCCACCTCTGGTAACAACCCCAGCATCGGGGACCTGTGTGCCCCCTTTTGGGCCCCCATGTCTATGAACAGTTTACAAGTATTTGCATTGGAAAATGTAAAGCATTATAAGGTAAAAAATGTAAAACTTTACCCTTCGGGGTTTAAAAAAAAAGTAAAAAAACTAAATAAGTGTTAAAAGTAATAAAAAAATAAAAAAAAATAATAATTTTTAAAAAAAAAAATTTTTTGTGATACTTTACACCACAAAAAAAACCCTACACATATCAAGTATCCACGCGACCGTAATAACCTGTAGAATTCATGTAACATGTTATTAAGTATGAAATGTGAATGGTGTAAAAAAAATAAAAAAAAAAAAAGAAAAGAGAAAAAATTCTGCAATAATTTTAGTGAATTTTAAAATGACCCCCCCAAAAAGAAAAAAATTCTTTCATAAAAAAAGGCCTCTAAAATTGATCATTGAAAAAATAAAAAAAGTAAAAACTGTTAAAATGCAAGGGGCAAAAAATAGAAAAATGTGGGGGCTTAAAGTACTTTTCAGGCATTCGGCTTAGGGGTTAAACCCTCATTTACTGCACTAAAGAAAAGGAAAGTGTGAGAGTAAATTGAGGGGGGTGGTTCTAGTCAGGGACTGGTTATTGGTGATTAAATACATGTTAAAGTGAAAGGAAGGGGGGGTGGAGGTTGGTTATCCCTGCCCTGAGTGAGATATAGCATAGAAACAGTCCTGAAAATGGCTTAGGTAAAGGAGCATAGTGGATCACTGGACCACACAAGGGGTAGAAGCCCACACCAGGGGGGCGGAGTTTAAGTAAACCCGGTTTTCACCAGAGCCCCGCAAAGCGGGATGGACTTGTTGGGGGGGGGGAAAATACCGGTCACTTTCCCTGGGGGGGACTTGCTTGTGGTGGCACCAAAGGATGACCTTTGGTTACAAAATCAAAAGGCAAGTCGTAGTGGGGGAAAAAGGCAAAAGGGTCGGGGCCCGGGGGCCCCGGGGGTTCGTGGTAAAAACGGAAGTAAAAGGGTTCCCAGTCCCAAGGAAGAACGGGAACCTTTCTCGATAGGTTTCGGGGCCCCTAAAATCCGGCATTTTGTGGAGGAAGAGGCGGGTTTAAATAGGGTCATTTCCCGGGAACCAATCACCAGTGCGTTTTTCCCTTTAAAAAAATTGATCCCGTACCGTGCGCCCCCGGGCCCCCAGAAGAGCGCTTTGCCAAAACACAGCGGGAAACGCCGGGGAAAATAAATGTGCCCCGGGGGGGACGGGGGTCCCGCGCAGGGCCCGAAAACCCCAACAGGGGAAAATGCTCCCCACAAGCTGGGGAGCGGGCGGGGGAGATGGAGGGCGCCCGCAGCCTGCCCTAGGGGCTGGGGGCCCGCCCAAAGACACCCCCCCCCTTGGCCTTCCCCCTCTTCCACCCGGAGGAACCCTCCGTACAGCCCTTTGGGGCCCCAGAATTTTAAACCTCCAGCCCCCAAAAACCTTTTCCCTTTGGGGCCCGAACCCCTTCAATGTTTAGGAAAAAATTGAATTTCTCTCTAATCCCCTTCATATCCAAGATCTTTTTTCCCTTGAAAATGGGAGGGGATAAACTCCCAAAAAGACTGAGGGGCGTTTTTAAAAAAAGGGTTTTTCATAACCGGGGGCTTGAGTAGAGAGACAGGGAAAGGGGATTTTGGGATGCGCATGGAAGGGGGGGGGGGGTTTTTGTAAGCCCCCGGGGTAAATGCTTTTAAATGCCCCTCAAATGGCCCCACATAGGGGGGGATCCGTTCGTAATTTTTTAAAACTTAAGGGGGGACATATTAACCGATAACCACCCCTTTGGGTCATGGGAAAAAAAATTTGGGGGGGGAAAACTCAAAATTGCTGAGCCTTCGTGAATGTGGGGCTCAAATAAGAGACTGGCGATTTGGGCCCAAAGGGCCCCTTAAAGTCTAGGACCAAACCATCCGCTGCCGGGCCCCTCAGTTTGGGGCTGCTAGTGGGAGAGGGGGCGGGGGTGCAGGCGTACACGATGAAGAAGGGAAGGTGCCCGGGGATTCCGAATCTCCCGGAAAATTGTAGGAAAATTCCGCCCAGGGAAGCAATTGGACCAAAATTTTCTGGTGAGCCGAGAAAAAATGGCGCAAATATTTCCCTAAGACCGGGACCCCCCAAAACCCGGGGCCTTTTCGTCGGGGAAAAGGTTGTCGGGGGAAAAGTCGAGTTCACCTCAGTTGAGAAAAAGGGGCCCGCTAAAAATTTTAAAAAAATGAACTGGCCCCCTCATCTGGGGATAAATTTTTTAGGGGAAACCCAAAGAAAAACGAAAAAATGTGGTGGAAAACAGGTTGGCCGGGCGGGGGGAAAGGGGGGCCCCAGCAACGGCAAAAAATTTGTGCCTTTTTTAAAAAACCGTTCTTGCCCAAAACCCAGATCATGGGTTGCCAAAGGGGGGGGGAAAAATCGGTTTATAAAACCCTCTTAGTACGCCAAGGGGACTGGAAAGGGTTTGGCGGGGCACAGGACCCCGGCCCCGTATGTCCCCGGTTTTTGTGTTTTTTTTACGGCACAGGTGACACGGGCCTCGAGGGAATTTCTTTGCGCCCCTTAAGAGGTCCGCCCAAAATAAACCGGGGGGAAAAGGGAAGACGGTTTTCGGGCCCCGGGGAGAGGGCCCAAAATTTACAGGGGCCCCCACTTAAAGTTTTCTTCTTCGGGCTTTGGGGCTAGATTTTTTTCCCCGGGGCGAGACTTTCCCTGAGGGACAGACGGGCCGGAGAACAAGACCTGGGGGAGGTTATGTGCTCGGGGACCACTTTTTTCCCGCCCAAAGTCGGAGGCACGTAAATTTGGGGGTCACCTTAACATTCTTTCTGGGGGACGGAAGGGGATTTTAAATTTCCCAACCCTTAAAAAGAAGCAAACCACCTAGTTGGCAGGGAAAGATTTTCCGGGGACATCTGGAGAACTGGAGGTTTTTAATGATCCAAAATAGATACTGATGGGATGCCGATTTCCTTCCAGAAAAATACGCCTTTTCCCTCCAGACCCCATTTTGATGGTTTAATAACCCCCTCCCCCCGATAGAAAAATTTCCGCCCGCCATAAATGTTTTGGAATAGAACCACAAGTGCCATTTTGCCCTTTGGCCCCTTTTGGTGAGGCCCGCTTCGACCCAACAGATGGGGCATCTATTTCAAGCGCGAAAGGGGTTTTGGGGGGGTTTCGGCCTTTGGGACAAGATAGAAGCAAGGAAAAAGCTTTTTTTTATTTTTCCCCCCAAACCCCCCTTCCTTTTTCCCGGGTTTTTGGGCCAACTTCGGGGGTTTAGGTTTTTTTTTGTGAGGGCCAGGGGTTTTTTGGGAGCGACCAGCAGGGAAAAAATTTGGCTTTTAATAAAATAGTGAAAACGATTACATTGACTTTTGTCATCGGGTCGATAGTCGAAATGGAAATTAATCAAGACGATACCCAAATAGCGTTAATAGATTTTTTTGCCGATGCCCTTTAAAGCCTAGGGGGATGGAGCAAAAAACCTTCATTATTACACCAAACAGGGTGGAGAAGCTGGAATAAAATCCACATCATAAAATTTGGTACTTCTAAATTTTAAAGGCAACAAAATTGGGTTTAAAAAAAGCCACGGGAAAAAAAAGTCACACCCCATTCCAAACCCTGTCTTGCACCACACCTTTCCCCTTTAAAACCCTCTTTGCCCCCAAAAAATTAAAAAGTCCCAAAAAGGCGAAAAATTTAAACCCAACTTTTTTAACTTAAAACGGGAAAATTACTACCCCTGTCCGGGGAACGCGGGCATAAACCCTTAAAACCCCAATCTGCCCCCAGTTTAAAAAAGGGGCCCTGAAAAAGGAGTCTTTGAACCATTTTTAGTTAAAATGGAAAATTGGACAAATGTTTCCGGGCCCGGACCATTTTATGACCTTTAAACCTGTCTGCCCCACTGATGAAAAAGTCCCGGGAAAAAAAGGAATCTTTAAACCCCATTTTAGTTGAACGGGAATTGACTTTTCCCTGTTTTTTAAAAAAGTTTGATTTTAAAAAACCCTATTGCCCCTTTAGATTAAAAAAGTTTTGGGGAAAAGGATTTTTTGGGATACCCCATTTTATTTAAAAGGACTTGGACATCCCTGTCCGGGGCCCACAAAAAGTCCCCCAAACTCCCAATCCCCCCCAGTTTTAAAAAAGGGGCCCGGAAATAGGAGTTTTTTGAACCCCCAATTTTTTTGGGAATGGGACAGGGGTTTATATCTGCCCTTTTCCGCAGAATGACCTTTAAACCCTGTTTCCCACAGATTAAAAGTGCAAAAAAAAAGGAAAATCTTTAAACCCCATTTTAGTTGAATGGACTTTGATTTATCCCTTTTTCCGGGGCCACAGCATGACCCCCAAACCGGGCATGACCCCAGATTAAAAGTGTTCGGGAAATTAGGAGTCTTTCACCACCTTTTTTAGTTGAAATGGACATTGCTTTCCCGGGCCCTTGGGGCCACGCAGTGACCCCAAAACCTGCATGACCCCCAGTTTCAAAAGTGGGGAAAAAGGGAAAGTCTTTCAAAAAATTTTTTTTAGTTTCATGGCTTTTAAATACCCCTTTTGGGCCCAACAGCATGGCCCCCAAACCCCTGCATGACCCAAAGTTTCCAAAGTGGCACTATGCATTTTGAAACGTGATCCCAATTTGTTTTTTTTTGGGGTAACTAAACATTTGTTTACAGAATTTTTTTGGGGAAAGTTTTATTTAATAGTTTTACATTTTTAAACTTTTTTGCTTTTTTTTCAAGTGTGATAACATACAACATACCCCCTCCTGCAGTTTTTAAAGGTATTTTTTTTTTTAAAAATGTAGATGTGGGGTTTAATTTTTCCGCCCCCCCATAAGTAATTAAAAAAAGTTCCCAATCATCCCCAAAAAAAATTTTAGTTGAGAAGCATTTGCCCCCCTTTGGTTCTGAGAAAGGGTTCGCCAATCTTTTTTAAAGGTTTTTAAATTTTTTGTCCAAAAACCCTTCTTCAGTGATTGGGACAGACTCCTGGATATCAAATGAGTGACCCCCAGTGACTCCAGCCCAGAAAAAATTTTAAGCCCCAAATTGTGGGAATTTTTGTCCATCCTGGAGGCCCTTTTTGACTACTTAAACCTTTTTTGAAATCCCCTTTTTCAAAAATTGATTTTTTTGAGAAATTTTAAGTCTCCCGATTGCCCCCAACGGGTTTTAGGGGCCCGTGCTGCCGTAGCCCTTCCCGTTAACACGGGGGTCCCGGGTCCAGGGCCAGACTTACGTGGGTGCGGTGAGAGCCCCGGCTAGCGGCTGTTCTATTTAAAACCGGGAGGTTCAGCCCGCCCCGGGCCCGGGGGTTTAAAATGGGTGCGGTTAGGCCCGGCTGGGGTCCCTCACTTTTTAACATTTGGGAAAAATGCCCTTATGCGCAGAACCCAAAACGTTGGGCTGAAGCAGAGTGCGGGAAATGTTTAGGTTTAAAAACTGGCCTTCCCCAGTACCAGTCAAGACTGGGTAGCGCTTGCCCTCCGTTGGTGCGGACCAATTGGCTTAAATTGGAAATTCTGGGGGTTAACCCCTCCTGTTCCCCCAGGTGCCTTTTTTTTTGGCTTTTTTTTCATTTTACTCAAATGCTTGGGGGAAAATTTTTTCTGTTCAAATTTCTTTCTGTCCGTGTCCCTACTCCCCTGTCCTCTGAATTAAAATACATTTTGGTCAAGTCTTTGGACCTCCCCTTTTAAAAATCAAAAGGGAAATTTTTTTTATTTTCCCGCTATTTTTTAATGAAAGGGTTTTAGTAGTTTTTTCTAGGGGGAAAAAAACATTTTTTTAAAAAAGAAAAAGGAATCCCCCCATGTCTTTGTTTTCTTTTTTTAATTGTTTTTAAAGGGGGGTTTTTTCAAAAACAGGGATTGTTGCTAAAGTTTAAAAAATCTTGCAAAAAACAAGTCATTTTCAATATGTGTCCATTATCAAATTATACCCATTCCTGTTTTTGACTGGGAAAACACCTTAGCCATCTTGACAATTGAGAAAAAACAAATGGGCTTTTTAGAAAACCCCATATTTTACTATAAGGGCTGTAGTATAAACTGATGTAAAAGCTAAATGCCCCCCAAAAATTAAAAAAAATGGGGCCCCCCTTTTGGGCCCTTTTTTACAAATGTGGAAGAAAATTGTTTTTTAGAAACATATTTTATAATAGGACCCGTTTTTATAGTGCATTTCACAGCAAAAATGCCCCCAAAAAATTTTAAAACATGACCCTTGGCCACTTTTGCAATTTTTAAAAAAGAAAAAATGTTTGTTTGAAACAAATTTTTTTTTTAAAAAGGAACCCGTAGTATAGCTGTGGGGTCACAGCAAAATGCCCCAAATTTAAACATGGGCCCTTGAGCCACTTTTGACAATTGTGAAAAATTAAAAGTCTGTTAAAACATTTTTATATAAAAGGGCCGTAGTATTGCTGCATTTAAAGAACTTTACCCCCAAAAAATTATTTTTTATGAATTTTCAGCCCCTATTTTAAAAAGTGAAGGGAAATTCCCCTTAGAAAACCACATTTTTGTTCCAAAGTTCCCTAATTTTTAGCCCGTATTCACGAACTTTACTTTAAAAAAATCAAAAAAACTTTAAAGATTAAAGTGAGTAAATGGAATACGGTGTTGTCATGAAAACCTTTCTGTTTTTTTAAAAGCCCCCTTTTCACAGCAAAACCAGCAAATTTTAACTGTTGGGGAATGAAAAATAAAATTTTCAAGTAAGAAATGAAAAATTTTTAAAAAAAAAGGGTTTTCAAGAGGACCATTTTGGGTTTTAAGGGATTTTGAAGTAGAAAGGAAAAATAATTTGGTGATCTGGCAATTGGGGGGCCACAACATATCAGAGATCAAGTCTGATTATTTGATGAAGTCAATCGATTCCCCATTACTGTGGGGAAAAACCCGGGTTTTGGGTTTTTTTTGTAATGGAAATCCTCCGTGTGGGTGAAAGGGCCCCTCATAGGGACTGGCCCTTTTGGGGAGGACAACACCCCTTTTGGCGTGGCGGCGGGGCTCGGGGGCCCTTCGTCCATTTTGGTTTCCCCGGAGTCTATTGGGTCCGGAACAAATCCAAAAAAAATTTGGTTTGGGAGCGCAAAATTGTCCGTGCACCCTGTGTTTTAAAAAGGGGCTCTGTGTGTTGGATGTTTTTGCCCTGGGATTGATGCGTTGGTGGGATGGTAAAAAAATGTTTGCCAGAAGTCACCCAGTAGGCTTCTGCCACCTTTCCTTTCTGCTGCTGCCCCTATGGGCTTGGCCCCTCTCTGCTGTCAGTCGCTGATGTTTTTTTCCCCCCGTTTTAAATTTTGAAAAAAGTTTAAAGCAGAAACAGTTTTCTCCAGTTTTAAACAAACAAGCAAGGTCCCTTTTTCCCGCTTTTTACTCTCTATTTGGGGGGTGGGGGATGGGAAAAAGCTTTATTTTTTTTTTTTGACCGGGGGAAACCGGAGGGTGGAAAACCCGTAAAAATGTTGTTTCATTTTGATTTGGCCCCTTTAATTTTTGAAAGGGTCTTTTTGGAGGAAATGGGGCAAACCCAAAACATCTTTTGAGAGATGGAATTGATTTCCCAAAATTTTTGGGTCGAGGGGCACTAGCAAATTTATTTCCTCATTTCCTCCTCCCCCCTCAAATTGCGCCAAACCGTTTCCAAAGCAGGGACGTCGGTAAAGGCCCGGGGTTTGTCTAGGAATACCTCCCCCTTCCCCCCTCCCCCGTTTTTTCCCGGGACGCTTAACCGCCCCGACCCGGTCGGGTGAGCACCCCGGAGCTGATGCGCCCCCCTTGCACTAGCCCTGGACCGGGAAAAACTGCCTAATGAAAAACCCTTAAAATTAAGAAACTTTGGGCCCTTTTGGAAAATTTGCGGAGGAAAGGGTCCCTGTCCCCATTGGGGTAGTCTCCCCCTCCGTGCCGGGCGGGAACCCGATGTTTTGAGTGGGCAACGTTGTTTCCCGAAAAAAAGTTCAACCCCAATGGCCCCATGCCTTTACAAGGGCATTGTCAAAACCCGACCATTTTTTGGGGGTTCTTCAAAATGGCTCCCTAGGAGGTGTAGAGGCCCCTTTCACCTGCCCCCCACTCTCGGTGGGGTTTAACCCCCGGGTCCCCAAAAATGCTTGTCGGCCATGTGTTTACTTTGTACTGCGAATTTGGGTTTTCGCTGTGGCACAATCGCTGGGCATGGGGGAGGGTGGAAATTTCCCGCGTGTTTCCAAAGTAACAATGAGACGGGGTTTACGGGGAGGGGGGGTGACGCTGCAACGACCCGGCGGGGCGAAAAAAGGGTTTGCGAAAAGGCGGAAGTGCGAAATTTAGGGTGAGCCTTCCACAGCAGGTTCCCGACCCGGGTTAGCTCTTTTGAAATTTTTTGGAGACAAGGTTTCCCCCGACTGTGCCAGGCAAGGTTTTGCTAAACCTACCGATTTAAGGGCGGGGAGCAGGGTTTTGCCCCTTATCCACACCCCCCTTGCCCGGCACAAAGGGTTTTTTGTCACCCAGCCAGGCTCAGTCTCATTTCGGAGGCGTTCCACAGCTCCCGACCCGTGTTGTGGACGGTCTCCAAGCAGATTAATTTTTAACCGGCTGGGGTTTTCTTGGGCAGTGATGCCACCAAAAGGCTTGGGGGGGAAAAGCCCTGCACCACCCCGGGTTTTGGGAGCGTGCGCCGGCCTGAAGCCCCGTCACCCCCAGAGACATCCACCCACTCACTCATGAGCTGTCACAGAAAATATAGGGGCCTTGGGTGCTTACTAGTATGTGTCGGGGGTCAGTGGATTTTTGGACACGATGCGAAAACGCGTTGAAATTTTAGATGACACGGGGTCCCCGGGAGGGAGGGTTTTTTTAGCAAAAAAATCCCTGTCGGCATTGGTTTTGGGGGGAGGCAAGGCAAATTTCCAAGGCCCAAAAAAGCCTGGAATCCCCGACATAGGTTTTGGTTTTGGGAAAATGGTTTGGGAAAAGTGTTTCTTCTGCTCCCAAAATGGAAGACGAAGGGGGGCTCTAGACTGGCTGCTTACGGGTACAGGTCGTCAAACTGGCGGAAGGAGAAGGGGTAGGATGGGTCTTGGTGTGTGGTGGTACTCGGGCGCGGTGGGGCGAAGCGGGTGTCCCTTCTCTTGTACCTTACCCCCATGCCCTACCCCCCCCTTTTTGCCGCTTCCCCGCATTTGCCCCATGTTAAAAAGATAAAATTTAGAGGTAGGGAAGATTTTTGGAAGTTTTTATTAAAAAGGGGAAAAACACAGCTTTCTCAAATCCCCAAATCAAAAAAAAATTTGCTGTATTGAAATGTAAGTGAAAGGTGCCTCTATTAACAAAGCTGGCCTGCCCAAAATTGAAAAAAAAACCTATCTGAAATGTTATGGATAATAAAACGGTATTTTTTGACCAAAAATACACCTGGGGTGGAAAAAAAATTGTTTTTTAAAATTTTAAGTGAAAGGTGCCTCTTCAAAAAAAGCGGCCTCCCCAAAAGGGAAAAAAACCCTATCTGAAATGTATAGGGATAATAAACTGTGTTTTTTGCACCTAAAATAAACCTCGGTGAGACAAAATTGCTTTTTTGAAATGTAAGTGAAAGGGTGCCTCTATAAACAAAGTGGCCTCCCAAAAAAAGTAAAAAAAAAACATTTGAATGTTGGAAAATAAACGGTATTTTTTGCACCTAAAAATAAACCTGGGGTGACGACAAAATTGCTGTATTGAATTTGATAAAGGTGCCTTATAAACAAAGTGGATGGGCAAAAAAACACTATCTGAAATGAAAAGGGATAATAAAAGTGGGTTTTGCACCTAACAAATAAACCTGCAATTACTGAAAGTTTGTATTAAAAATAATTTTCGGGCCCTGCCCAACAAAAAAGTAATATTTCAACAGAAAACTTTTAATAAAAGCCATTGCAATGCAATGTCTAAATAAGTTCAGTGCCAAAAATCCCCTATCCTTTTAAAAAAACTTTTCTGGTTCGACCGCGGCCCCCCCCCCCTCCCCCCCGGGCTTTACAGGGAGATGCCCTTTACAAAAATTCACTAAACCTAAAATCTGCCAATCCAAAAAACTAAGTTCTAATGTTTACAGTGAAAGTATTTGTTCTCTGGAACAAATAAACAATTTTCCCGAGCTGTTTTGTGACTTTTTGGAAGAGCAGAGCGCACGTCCACCACTGACACACATGATCAGAACATCTGTTTATGTAAAAAGATGTCATGTGATTTTTCCAGCCAAATGCAACCATAACATCCCTTTGAGTTGCCCAAGCTCCCCTGCTCTTTCTCTAAGCTGATTTGTGGGCCCCCAAATGAAGGGGGGCGCTGAAATTCGCGTTTTAATGATTATGACAGATTTTAACCTAAATTTGGTGACTAAAAATCCCATCAATAAAAACCGTGCGATTTCAACTTGTCAAATAATCACTCAAAATAGTAATGAACTGCCCTAATATGCAAAAACCCCGAAAACTTTTTTTGCCCCCCAAGGCCCCCGGGGGTGGCCATTGCAACAGCGACACTTTTCGGGGCCCTCCCCAAGCCTTTTTAGAGATAATGTACCCGGATGGGAGGGGATTTTGTGATCGCACTTCCCAGCTTGGCGAAGGGGTTGCTCAAAGGGGCTCACACTGGGTAATGTGGGGGGGAGTTTTTCCAAATGTCGTCCAAGTATACCCGACACGGAAAATAGGGGATCCCCGAAGATCATTCCGAACTCCCGGAAGGGCTGGGCATTACACAGGCCGAACGCATGACCCAAAACAAAATGCCCGTCCCTGGTGTTTTTAAAGGTGTCTTTCCACTCATTGCCCTTACGGATGCGGACCCGATTTAGGGGCCCCCCCAAGCCCAATTGGGGAAGATTTCGCACCCCCGACGATCAAAAAAACTCCGTCAGCGGCAAGATAACCGATTTTTCACCATGATCTTTTTGTCCCGATAACCTACGGGCGTAAGGAAAAAGCTTTTTTTTTTTCCACGAAGAAGAATCCTGCTCCTGCAGGAGGGGGGATTTTCGATAAACCCTTTCTGAAATTTTCCCGATATATCCACAAGGCTTAGTTTCGGGCACGGAAAGGGGAAGACCCGCCCCAGGAGGGGGGGGTATGGTTTGCGGTCAACGGGCAATCAAAGGGTTTATGGGGAGAGGATCTGCTGCTTCTCCCAGAAAAATTCGGGAAAAATTTGATTTTTAGTGGGGAAACCGAGCAACGGTCGCGGGGGGTTGGGGCAAAGCAGGGAAGCACCCGGGGGTGGTGCCCCGAAGCTGCTCAAGCAATTGGAACCCCCCGCGAGTTTTTCTCTGATGTCAGTCTAGCATAGGAGATGGAGAGCAGCCATGGGAGTCCAGCAAATCGCCCGAGGGGAGGTGGAAAAAATAAAAGGTGATTTTTCTTTATGTAGAAACCCCCCCAAAAGAGACAACGGCTTGGGTGTTACGTTCTGTCACTTGGAGCCCCCGCTGATGAGGGATCACCAACGGCTTTTCCGGGGATAGGAAAGGCGATACCGTTGAACGAGGGGGGTATGAATAAAGTTCCCAGTGAGCCGGAGTCCAAAAAGGGTGGGACCTGAAACGCGACCGCATCAGTCTCGACATTTAAAAGGGAAGGATTTGAGCTCACCTTGTTTAGTCTTCAATCTTTGGTAAACCCCCACGGCCAAAACCAGTTTAGCAGGTGCATCCTATCGCGGAACAAAATGTAAACTTGAAAGAAGCACTTATTTAAAAGGGATTAAAAACCCTTTTTTTATTATTTCAATTTCGGTAAGATAAAAAATGCGATTACAGGGAAAGGAAAGGTGACGCGTTTCTGGCTGATATAAGCCCTTGTTCCGTGTAAGTTGAAAAAGATTGAAAAATAAAAAAAAGGGTTTTTTTAGCTTTCAAATAAATGCTTCTTTGAAGTTTACTACAGCACAGTCTCGATCCGTACAGCATCATCAGGCAGGAAAAGGGGGGAACTTACCCAGGGGCCTTTTTCCCCCGAAGCCTAGGTGGGGAGTTTTTCCCGGACGCTTGGGGCTGAAGCAATTCCTCCCAAAATGTTCTGGATACCCCAATTTTTAAAAGAATTCTCCGTCCGACGTCGGGCAATTCTTGCTCGGTAAGTTGGACCCGGGCGACCTGATCGGTTCCCCCCTGGGAATTTTGGTGACGGTTGTAGGGGGGACCCCGGAAACTGGAGCCAAGCGAGGGAAAACGGCGGGGGCGGCCCCCTCATGCTCTTGGTAGTCTTTCCCCCTTTGCGAAGCATGTCTATGCGGGTTTGGCCCCTTGATTAATTTTCAGAGGGGGGAATCTTCGCGGGGCCCGAATTCCTTTCCTATGGAGAGGCCCCCTTTTTAAGGGAAGACAGAGGGCCTTGTTCCGGGGTTGCTCCAGGCTAAAGTGCGAAACTGAAAACCCCGGGGTTCCCACAACAAACCCCCGGCAAGGTTTAGGGGGGCCGTTTGTGGGGAGGGGCTCGAGCTGGTTCCCAAATACTCCCGGAATTATTTAAAGGGAAGAGTTAGATCCGCGTCACGGGTGTTCCGATCCCCCGGGTTTTAGCCCATGCCAAGGCCTTCCCGGAAAGCAAATGCCACGAAGCCACCTTCAAACACCGTGGGGGAAATGGTCGGCCCTTAATTTATGTCATGGGCACTGGGCCGATGAAACCACGGACTGCTTGGAATCCCCCCCAAAATTTGACGGTGCGGCAACGGGCTTGGGGGCCTATGTTTCAGGAAAGGACTGGTGGCGGGTAGCCCCGGGAAGGATGGGACTGCTGTTGGTTGCCCGGAATTTCTCAACATGACAGTTAATGGTCTAATTCTGTATTGTTGTGTAACTGTCGTGACGCTGCGCAAAGAAGCTGCAATTCCCTTCAAAGGCAGGGCCCTGGCGGGATTTGCCGGATCTTACTTTTTTAAAAAAGGAGGGAGTATGGATCCACTGGGGCCACCCAAGCGATGGGAGAAGCCCCCCCAGGGAGGGGTTTTAAAATACAACCCCGGTTTTTCCCCAGAGCCCACCCCAAAGGAGGGATATAAAAGGTTCTTCCCTAGCGGGCTTTCTTGCGGGGCAGCCAAGGATGAGCTGGTACAAAAAACGTAAGGCAAGGTCGTAGTCGGGGACAGGCAGAAGGTCGGACAGGGGGCGAGGTTGTGGTCGAAGGGCGGAAAACTGAACGATGGTACACGGAAAAGACAACACGGGACAAAGGGAAAGCTTTTCGATGGCTATGAGGCACTAAAGATCCCCAGTGTGATGAGGAAGAGGCAGGTCTTAAATAGGGTCAGCGCCCAGTGAGACCAATCACCGGCATGCTGTCCCTTTAAATCGAGCTGCAGCATCGTGCGCGCCCACTAAGGGGCGAGCGCGCATCCGGCCGCCAGCAGGAGCGCGGCAAGGTAAGCGAATGTGCTCCGGGGGACTAGTGGGCCCACGGCCCGATAACCGGACCGCGGACCCGCTCGCCCCCGGAGCTGGGGAGCGGGTAGGGAGATGGACGGCGCCATCCATGACACTTAGCCTTAGCTTGCTCACGTCTGCCTGCCATACAAAGGTGGCAGAGGTAACTGGGCTTCAAATCCAGCAAATGTTTAAATATGGTGGTTGTTGGTGTTGTTTTAGGATCACACACACAATTGCAATCCCAGAAACACAATGTCACGTCAAGGGAGGTACAGTGAGCCATGACTGAACCCCAGCCCACTGTTCCTGTCTACTTGATGAACTGCCTTAAATGGCAGACCCCACCTGAAAAGCAGTCCCTATGGAACTAAGTGCATGGGCCATCAGTTGGAAGAATAGTCGATCAGTCCGAGTCAGCAACAGAATGGGTATGTCAGGCCACAAATCAGAAGACAGAAGAGATAACCAGTAAACAAGCCAAAGGTCAGAACTAGAGATGGGCGAAGTTCTCAAAAATTCGAATCGGTCGGTGACTTCGCCGAATTTCCCGACAAAATTTGTTTCGGTCCGAATTGCTTCGGGACGAATTACGTTAAAAAACAGCTATTTACAGGCTTCAGAGAGCCTGCAGGGTGCTGTAGAACATTGTGCCATGCTTAAATATGCAGAGGGAGCTTGGTTTGGTCTTCATACAATGTTGTGTTTCACTATAAAATTCCCTGAGCACTTAAAAGGGCAAAACTGACCAAAAAACTGAAGCGGGAATGTAGCCTGATAAAGTCATGGCAGCGACAGCTGGAAAAACAAGCTGAGGGCTCAGGTGGCAACATCAGTGACAAAGTGTCGAGGTGGTGGCGCAGCCACAGCAGAATGAGGTCAGAGAGTGGCACAATGACATTCTGGAGGTGGCCAAAACAGGAGTAGGCCACAGAGTGGCACAATGACAGAGTGTGAAGATCACGGCAGCAGCAGCATGAGGTCAGGCAGTGGCACAATGACAGAGTGTGGAGGTCACGGCAGCAGCCACAACAGCAGCATGAGGTCAGAGAGTGGCACAATGACGCAGTGTGGAGGTCACGGCATGAACAGCAGCAGCAGCAGCATGAGGTCAGAGAATGGCACTATGACAGAGTGTGGAGGTGGCAAAACAGTAGTAGGCCACAGAGTGGCACAATGACAGAGAGTGGAGGTCACGGCAGCAGCAGCATGAGGTCAGAGAGTGGCACAATGACAGAGAGTGGAGGTCATGGCAGCAGCCACAGCAGCAGCATGAGGTCAGACAGTGGCACAATGACATTCTGGAGGTGGCAAAAACAGGAGTAGGCCACAGAGTGGCACAATGACAAAGAGTGGAGGTCACGGCAGCAGCCACAGCAGCAGCATGAGGTCAGAGAGTGGCACAATGACAGAGTGTGGAGGTCACGGCAGCAGCCACAGCAGCAGCATGAGGTCAGAGAGTGGCACAATGACACAGTGTGGAGTTGACGGCATCAACAGCAGCAGCAGCATGAGGTCAGAGAGTGGCACAATGACAGAGTGTGGAGGTCACGGCAGCAGCCACAGCAGCAGCATGAGGTCAGGCAGTGGCACAATGACATTCTGGAGGTGGCAAAACAGTAGTAGGCCACAGAGTGGCACAATGACAGAGAGTGGAGGTCACGGCAGCAGCAGCATGAGGTCAGAGAGTGGCACAATCACAGAGAGTGGAGGTCATGGCAGTAGCCACAGCAGCAGCAGCATGAGGTCAGACAGTGGCACAATGTCATTCTGGAGGTGGCACAAACAGGAGTAGTCCACAGAGTGGCACAATGACAGAGTGTGGAAGTCACGGCAGCAGCCACAGACGCAGCATGAGGTCAGATAGTGGCCCAATGACACAGTGTGGAGTTGACGGCCTCAACAGCAGCAGCAGCATGAGGTCAGATTGTGGCACAATGACAGATTGTGGAGGTCACGGCAGCAGCCAGAGCATTAGCATGAGGTCAGGCAGTGGCACAATGACATTCTGGAGGTGGCAAAACAGTAGTAGGCCACAGAGTGGCACAATGACAGAGAGTGGAGGTGACGGCAGGAGCAACAGCATGAGGTCAGAGAGTGGCACAATGACAGGGTGTGGAGGTGACCGCAGAAGCAACAACAGCAGCAGCAGCATGAGGTCAGAGAGTGGCACAATGACACGGTGTGGATGTCACGGCACAAGCAACAGCAGCAGCAACATGAGGTCATAGAGTGGCACAATGACAGAGTGTGGAGGTGGGTGGCAATACCAGTCCCTGGTAAAGATGGTGGTAGGCAGATGGAGAAACTGGCAGCAGATGTGTGGCATCAGGCGGGTGGCGGCATCAGAATAGTGGCTGAGGCAGGTAGTTTGAACCCAGACTCATTTCTCACAGTTTGGGTGAGGCGTCATGATGCCTAAGGCATTGATGTGTGGAAATCCTGGCCGATCCACGGCTGATTCATCTTGACAAAGGTCATTCGTTCCACATTTCCCGTGGACAAGCGGGTTCTCCTTGGGGTAACGATAGCCCCCACCGCACTGAACACCTGCTCTGATGCCACACTACTGGCCGGGCAGGACAGCTTCTCCACTGCAAACTCGGCAAGTTGCGGCCACACATCCTGTTTGGCTGCCCAGTAGTCCAGCGGATCTTCTAACTGGGGTGGCAGAGTGCTGTCCAAGTAGGCCACGACCTGTTGGTTCAGGGTCTGTTCCAGGTCCTGCTGCTGCTGCTGCTGGCGACTACCCTCCTCACTAGGCAGGTGAAGGAAGCTGCTCATCAGTGACTCCAGACTTAGGTTGCTGCTGATGGAGCTGGTACTGCTCCTACCCCCCCCCCCCCCACCTTCTCCCAGCAGCCGCGGCAGTAGTACGTGAGCACTGAAGAACCCCGCGGTCAGACCTGTCAGAGGAGGGAAGATGCCACACATAGGCAGCGGCCAACTGACTACGGAGGATTTCCCTATAGTATTTGAGTTTGTTCTCCCTCTCAGCAGCTGGGAAAAAGCCTTGCAATTTGGACCGGTAGCGAGGGTCCAATCGGGTGGAGAGCCAGAAGTCATCCCTCTGCTGGATGCTGACTATTCGGCTGTCACTAGCCAGGCAAATCAGCATGCTGCGGGCCATCTGCACAAGTGACTCCGAGGGGCTCCCTGCCTCCATCTCTACTGTATACGGCCATGGTGCTTGCGGGTCGTCTGCCTTGTCTTCCTCATCTCTATCTACCTCCTCCAGCTGCTCCTGCTCTTCCTCTCTTGTCACCTGCATAGAAAATCCACTCATTTCACCAGACAATGCTTCTGCTCCAATATCCTCTTCCTCCTCCTCCAGTTCAGTCCCCACCAGACTCATGTGGCCACGAGATGTAGTCGCCACGTCTCCAGTCCCCTGCCCAGACAGATTTTTCAGCATCTGTTCCAGGACGTGAAGCAGTGGAATGACGTTATTCATCCCGTAGTCCTGGCGACTGACAAATAACGTCGCCTCCTCGAATGGCCTCAACAAACGGCAGGTGTCACGCATGAGCTGCCACTGGCTGACATCAAAGTTACACAGGGTAGTACTCCTGTCCGCCTGGATCATCAAAAAATCGTTAATGGCCTTTCTCTGTTCATACAGTCGGTCCAACATGTGCAGGCTGGAATTCCAACGGGTGGAAACATCGCATATCAGAGTGTGTTGGGGGAGGCCGTTCGAGGAGGGTGGCAAATTTTCTTCTTTGGCTGTGAAAAAGAACGTTTCTTATAGTGACCACAACAGCAGAAAAACGCTTAATTAACCCCTGGATCTAAATTGCGCAAAAGAAATGAGCAACCAAAAATTAAGTGGTATTTGGATTGTAAAAACGCTGTTTCTTTAAATGAATACAACATGAACAGACTTAGATAACCCTTGGATATTCAATGTGCTGAAGAACTGAGTAGATAACATTAAAATATATATGCAGCTGCATTGGACACACACTGGACTTCAGTTCCAATACCCCACAATTTCAGAATTAGAATGTAAGAGAAGCAGTCTCTGAGACAAGCTGTGACACCCCCCAAAAATCGCTGTATAAAAGTGAGTTTTTTAGTATGAGATATCATAAGCAGCCATGGCAGCACCTTCCCTACTCAGTACAGTGAGAGCGGTATGAACTCCCAGCGTCGCGCCCGTACTTATATAGTGCGGTGACGTCACAGAATCCTGACGGTCTCTGATTGGCTTCATCTCTGCACATGTCATGCAGGCTATGCCCTTCTTCCTCCCAGAGTGCTTTGCCCCACATAACGCCATGCGCTCGCAGCCATTTTATCGATTAAAAACACACTTTGTTCCCGCGAATCACCCCAAACTTCGACTTCGTTCGGAATCAAAGTTTTCCTGAAATTCTAAACGAATTCCACTTCGTTAGAATCAATTCGCCCATCTCTAGTCAGAACACTATTAGGAATGAGGTACGGAATCAGGAGACTAGCCGAGGTCATGAGCACGAGCATAAATTAAAATGTCATCCACATAAACAACCATGCAGCAACCAATGAGTTCTCAGAAAACGTCATTTACCCGGTTCTGGAAGACGGTGGGAGCATAACCCAAAAGGCATAACCAGATATTCAAAATGGACCTTAGCAGTATTAAATGTGATCTTCCACTCATCTCCTTGTGGAGGTTATAAGCCTCTCTCAGGTCCAGCTTGGAAAACCACTTTGCCCCCTGGATTTGATTGAACGGATCAGGAATCAAAGGTAAAGGGTATGGGTTTTTCACTGTTATTTTATTACGTTCCCAGTAATCAATGTATGGATGGAGGCTTACATTTTTTTTTCTTTACAAAGAAAAAACCCACATCCAAAGGGGACACAGAAGGGGGGGGATGACCCTTCTGTAGACATTCTGCCAAGTATTGCTTCATAGCAAGTCTCTCGACCAAACAGATTGTATTTCACTCCAGGTAACAGGTCAATGGCACAGTTGTAGGTTCTAGGAGGCGGTAATATATCCGACTGTGTCTTAGAAATAACCTCAGCAAAGTCACAAGTAAAGGCAGGAATCTGTTCTGCTTCTGCATTATCAAGTACAATTGGGAAACATAAGTTAATACACTGCTTATCCCACCTAATTAATTCTCCAGAATTACAGGGTTGGAAGCACAGGATTGTGTTTCTAAAGCCAGGGCAACCCCAAAACCACATCAGCGGGTAACCCCTCCATATTAAACAGAAAACTTTCTCACTATGTATTGACCCTACCAACATCTAAAGTTCAGGAGTACAATGTTGGATACTGCCCTTAACTTATGGAATAGATTCAATTGCCACAACCTCCAGGGAGCCCAATAGGAGCCTCCAGGGTGGGCCCAGACCAGCGTCAGACTGGCCCACCGGATCATCGGAGAATCCTCCGGTGGGCCCCCAGACTGACACACGTGACACCCGCAGACCCCCATGTTTCAGTAAGAACACAGGACAGGGGCCCGCGCTGTATATATTAAAAATAGGGTCCGGCGATGCTCTGGAAGGGAGGGGAGGCTTGTTGCTGCTTAGAGGGGTGCTTCACTGCTGCGCTCTATGCACGTGCCCCCTCCCTTCACGAGCAGTGCCCCTCTCCAGTGTTCCTGTCTAGCTAAGACAGGAACACTGTTCCTTGCCTAACTGAGGGGCCCATATATATATAAATATATATACCTGCCCAAGGGGCCCATATATGTACCTGCCTGAGAGGTTTATCTATCTATCTATCTATCTATCTATCTATCTATCTATCTATCTATCTATCTATATATATACAACCACCCCTCAGACAGGTATATATATATACAGTATGGGCCCCTCAGGCAGGTATATATATATTATATATATATATATATATATATATATATATATATATATATATATATACATATATAGGTCCATAACATTTAGGAGGTACAATATGCTATTAACAACTATTTTTTATTTTAATGGTGCTCATGCATTTGGCACTTCCGCTGAATATAGAACATTTAAAGAGAACCTCTCACAAAGATTATGCACCCCTTGCTGTGGGCAGAACAAGCTAGAGTCAGACATGCTGTTTCCAGTGATGTCTCCCTTATTCTCTAAGATGCTGGAGTTTTCGTGTATTTAATGCTCAAATCTGCAGTTTTCAGCCAGAAGAGTCATTCGAAGAGTCATTCAAAGAGTCAGTTTTTTTTCAAACCCCGTCCACCTGAGGCTAGCCCTGCCTACCTCATCTCAATTACTTTTAATAGGTAGAAACATGTGAATAACTGTCAGTAGGTGGGGCTAGCCTTTGGTGGGGGGGACTAATACCTGCTCATGAATAAGATTTGAGGGGTAAATGCTCTAAAACTACAGAATCATACAGCATAAGGGACACAGTGCTGGAAACAGCAGGTCTGACACTGGCTTGTGCTGTCCTCAGCAAGGGGGCATAATCTATGTGACAGGTTCTCTTTAAAGTCAGTGGTATAATTAAGTCTTTTTTGCTCCGGCAAACTTCAGCCCCCTGAGCGAGTCCGTACATACTCCCAAACCTGGGTAGTGTGGAGACTTCAGACACCAGACGGAAAGTAACATAGTGCATGCCTGTGCGAAGTTTCGGGGGAAGCGCCGCTCCCTGTCTTGCTTGAGAATGATATTTGGTCATGATGTTGTGGTATTATTCAGACACTGTGTGGTGGTGATATGTGGTCATGATGTGACGATATTTGGTCTTAATGGAATTATTGGTAATTTTAGCCTTGGGATTATGGTTTTATGTGCTATCATTATTTAGCGGTTTTATACTCAGTACTTTGTGTTTTAGCCTTTGATATACCGTATTTTTCAGACTATAAGATGCACCGGACCATAAGACGCACCCAGGTTTTAGAGGGGGAAAATAGGGGAAAAAAATGTAAGCAAAAAGTGCAGACTGAAGTGTAGTTTTTATTGGTACCATTTTGGGATAGATGCGACTTTTTGATCACTTTTTATTACAATTTTGTAAGGGATATTAAAAGACCAAAAAGTCACAGTTTTGGCTTTTGGAATTTTTTTCTTCTATGCTTTACAGCGTATGGGATAAATGATGTTATATTTTAATTGATCGGACTTTTACGGATGCGGTGATATCAAATATGTGTGACTATTTTATTTTTCTATTTGTAAAACGACAGAAGGGGGTGATTTAAACTTTATTTTTTTTTTTAATTTTTTTCTACGTTAATACTTAGGGTACTTGACCCCGAGGGGCACAGTTCCTTGTCCTATATACAGCAGTCCTGTGGTAATGCTGTACATAGAATTTTTCATTCAGTACCTATTACACCCTGCCATACTCATCATACTTTAAGGCACCTAGCACCATCTTGACAATGGTGTAAAGATGGTGCTACAGGAAGCAATGGCCACAGGAAGAGATGGCTATTTATTTATGCTGTGAAGCAGTGGAGAGAGCAGCAGTTGTCTACTTACCGTCAAGAATTTTCTTGCAGTGCTCACACGTGAAATGAGGTGCCCACGATTTGTCTTGATCCACAACAGGCATGCCAAAGTATGCTTTCTCAGGTCACTTTTTCACTCTTGTCTTCATAAATTGTCCACAGACATAGCAAAATACATCTGCTGGTTGTATGCAACCTCTTGATGCCATCTAAATTAACTGTAGCCGTGTACACAAGTTCACTTACTCAGCAAAACAGCAAATTAAATGGTTAGTTTATACTGCTATGTACATGTCTAGACAGTTCAAGAAAGTTCTAGTCAATTCTGGAAAATTCTAGAAACTTCTTAAGAGTTGTCACAGTACTCAGCACTGAATTCTTTTTTTGAATATTCTCAAAAATAGATACAATTCAAAATATCATTGTGTTAAACACAAAAGCAAAGTTTATAGAAATAATAACCTTTTTCTATTCATTTTAGGCACTTAACACCTGGGAACAAAAATATATGTGGATTTTTTACGTAGTGAATTAGTGTCTGTGACATTATATGGTGAGTTTGGTTTCAAGATACAATGTCTCAGGAAAGACCATTAAATGGTAAAACTACTGTATATTGAGGCCGTTGTAGTTTGAAAGATCACTGTGTATTAAGACACTCGCTTCCTTTCACGAAAAAGTGGGGTACAATTATGCCTGCACAAGTTGCACTCTACATGCTTTATACCACATTTATTATGCATTTTAGGCAGCTTAAAAAAACTTCTGTCCAACAAAAAGGCGAGGCCTCTGTAGTGGGGCATGGTTTCACAGGAAAGGGGGCATAGTTTAGCATGTGATGCTGTGCTCCAAAAAATGTGCAAAAATTTTGGCACAATATGTGTCATACAGTAAGCCAACAAATAAATGGTGTAAAGTTAGACTAGACAGTTTTAACATACATCAGATTTATTAACACTGTAATAAATGTGCCGCATTGTTAGACAGTATTGATAAATTTGCCCCTGTGTTTTTTTGTATAAAATTTGTATATTTAAACTGCAGTCACCATACCAGTTGAATGTCAAAGGCACTACTGAGCTGCTGTACATAAGACTGATGGAAGGTCCGGTCAATTATCATAGACATTTAATTTGTAATAGTGAAGTGCATGCAGTGATTCGTGGTCTAATAGATGATATGTAAAGCATAAAAGCATATTTTCCATGTATATACATCCTTCTTTGGTTTCCATTTACAAATTATCACAAAGTTACTGTATCTGCAGACATTTTTATGGTCCAAGTTGCAACCAATTATTTCATAACATATAAATTGTCAACTAATTTGCAGTTAGGAACCAAAGACATGCTTTTTTGGACACTGTAGTAAGCTTATCGCTTTAAGTTTATTTATCAAATCAAAAAGGGACATTTTAAAGTTTTCCCCTCCCCACAGGCAGAAGAAAGCAGAAGTGTACATATCAGTCACTGGGTGGCTCTTCTGAACTAGCATAGCTGGTTGGATCCCTTATATACAAACTTTATACTACTGCTACATGGTAAGAGGGGCACTTTGAAGTTATGTACTGTACATATACATAGACAAATGCTTATGTATATATGGGCTGCAGCACTCACATGGGATGTGAAGGCCAGATGTGTAAAGAAGACTGAGGAACTGGAGACGCAATGCCGTGGGAGAGCCGGTAAGAGGAGTATACAGATGTAGCAGTTTAGCTTGTTCGTGATATTATGGCCTTCTGTATCTTCTGTGCTTAGATCACAAACAAAGCTACTGAAAAAATGTAGATAACTTTCTCTGTCCCGATATCACGGTGCATTATGTGACAAGTTTATCTGCGCTCCATCTGTAGTAGTTTTTTTTTTCTATTTTACACTCTTTTCTCCACATGAAATTCCAAAAAATAAATCTATATAACATGGTGATTTTATACTGTAAATCTCTCTGCAGAGAATAGCAGAA
The DNA here is from genome assembly GCA_025379985.1 of Phyllomedusa bahiana. Lineage (NCBI taxonomy): Eukaryota > Metazoa > Chordata > Amphibia > Anura > Hylidae > Phyllomedusa > Phyllomedusa bahiana. Next base: position 12,704 of record JAODAL010008161.1, on the reverse strand, counting down.
TTGGCTTTGGAGGCTTTCTGCAGCAATTCTACTTTATGTGAACATACCCTTATCCCCTTTCTGCCACTGCTGTTTTTATTTATGTTGTATTTGTTTTATCCTCCCAAGAGCCATAACATTTTTATTTTACTATCTATATTACTTTATGAGGGCTTGTCTTTTTGCAGAACAAGTTGTATTTTTATGGTTTACTGCAGTCTAAAATGTACCAGGCCCCCACCCGTCCAAAAAAAATAAATAAAATAATAATAATAATAATAATGCAACTGGTGAAACTGGGAAAAAATAGTACTGTACTGTATAAATGACATTACTGTATAAGTGACATTATCTTTATTTTACTGGTCAATGATTCTTGCAATACCAAATTTATATAGTGTTTATTATGTTTAATAGCCTTTTAGAAAAAAAAATTGCTTTGCTTCACCACTTTCTAAAACAGTAACTTTTTTATTTGTCCACATATGGACCTATGCTTGTTTTTGTAGGCTAGCATGTAGATTTTATCAGTCCTATTTTGGGTACATACCATATTTTTCCAACTATAATATGCATTTTTCCCCCAATTTGAGGAGAAAACAGGGGTGTGTCTTATAGTTTGAATATAACGGCCGCCAGCTGTAAATGAATGTGGCCGCCGGCTTTATTCAGCTGCTGCCCTGAACGATCTCAGGGCAAGAGGGAGGCTGGAGCGGAGTGGTGCTGCGGGAAGCCTGCGGCGGGTTTAAAGGGTTATATCCCGCAGCATTGCGGCACTCCAGTCTCCTGCCACTCTGGCATCGCTCAAGGCAGCAGCTCAGTACTGCTGTATATAGGACAAAGAAATGTGACCCCTAGTGGTCAAGTGCCCTAGGGGGACAAAGTGTAAAATAAAGTAAAATAAAAAAAAGTGAAAAAACTAAATCTTAAAAGTTTAAATCACCCCATTTTTGCTGTTTTACAAATAAAAAAATAAAATAGTAACACGTTTGGTATCGCCACATCCGTAAAAGTCCAATCTATTATAATATAACATAATTTATCCTGTACGCTGAACACTGTAGAAGAAAAAAATTCCTAACACCAAAATTGTGTTTTTTTAGTAATTTCATATCTCAAAAAGATTGGAATAAAAAGTGATCAAAAAGTCACCTGCACCCCAAAATTGTACCAATAAAAAATACACCTCAGCTCTCACTTTTTTTCTTAAATTTTTTTCCCCTATTTTACTCCTCTAAAACCTAGGTGCGTCTTCTAGGCCGAAAAATATGGTACATTTTTTTTACTCAGTTTTTATTCCAATTATCTGGAGTGAAGGGTGGGGGAAAATAAAAAATAAAAAACAACTGAATTTCAGTTTTGGTTATCATTTTTCCTGCAAAAGTGTGGGATAAATTATGCTATATCTTTATAGATCAGACTTTTATAGATGTGGAGTTACCAAATTACATTTTACTGTGCCTCCCTGTAAGACCATCAACCTGTAAGAAAAGGTTTTAGGGTGTTCTGAGAGTAATAGTGTGCATTCTTGGACATACACATGTTCTGCTGCACATTTTGGCTTTACTGATTCACTGGTTTAGCTTCTGGCAATGAGAACTTACTTTATAATTATGCTGTTCACCTAAAAATCTTTTGGCTGGCTCCAAGACACTGATCAACAAAATATTTATTTTTCCAACACCAACCTATTAAATGCAAACTTTCCAGATGCACTAGCAAAAAACGAAAGGCCAAAAAGGTCTTTATATCCGTTTTTGCCATAACTTATCCCCTTCCATGTAAACGCACTAAACACAGCACCACATCAAAAGATGTATACACCACTGAACAGAGTTCAGGGTCTATGCCGCCATTAACTGACTGAAGATGGTGTATGAGCCAGAACTTGCTCAGCTCTTTCTTGGACACTACCCCTAAAGGCGAAGTATCAAGTCTGGAAAAGGCGGCGACCAAAAAGGACCCAAAATCTTCCCCAAAAGAATCTCTTTCTTCAGCTTATCAGTCACCATAGTGGATGAGCATAAGCAGACTTTAAATTCTCTATCAAAAAGGGGACTTAATGTGATGGGGCTGTAATCCGAAAACCATGCAAAAACCCCTTATATAACAATTTGGTAGTCCCCCTATCCTTGAACCTTACCTTTTAGGTAGTGTTCCATCTCATGCAAGTTCAACTGAGTTACCCCCTTGGCTATTCCCGCCTGCCCCTTTTGTTCTCCACTTTTTGTAACAATGCGCCACTCACTCTATGTTATGTGCAGTTACAGAAGGAACAGATGTGCTTGAAACGGCAACCTGCTCCACAATTGATTTGGCTGTTATTAAACTGCCAACAAACTCCCACTTTTTCGCCACCTGATTGACTTCCTTTCCCCTGATCTACCCAAAGATCCTGATAGACCAGCACCAATGCCCCCCCTTGGAAAGCACTAACCAAAAAAGTAGGCACCATTACCTGCAACCAAAGTCCAATGTCCTTGTGGTCCCAATGAATATTAGGCCTCACCGCTATTCATTGCCTAAATTGCTTGTCATACCGGAGCTAAGCTATCCCCCCATAAAGCCAATGTGCCTTCCCAATGGTATCCATGTAGCAAAACAAGGGAAAACAATGTTCTGGTGCCTTCTCCACTACAACACTTGCCAAAATGACAAATGCCTGCACCCAATTTGTAAACGTTTAAGGAATGAGCCACCACCAGCGCTTCTCCTCCTTGCTATCATCCTTCTTTTCCTTATCTAAATTAGATTTCTCCAAAGGGAGGAGGGAAAAAATCTCCACATTTTCATTGATCCAAATCTTGTCCTTCTAAAAGCAATATATGGTTATGCACATCCAAAAAACATTTTTGAAAAAAAAATGAACATAGGTGCAACACTGGTGCGGCTGTAGTATACATACATACATACATACATATTCCAATAACAGTGGCACACTATAAACTGAAGCAGTATCAAAGGGGACATAGGAATTTTGAAAAAAGCATTTCTGCTATCTAGGATATCTGAAATTTTTTTGAGATTCTCAGTTCACATTTTTGATCAAAATTGTTTAAGCCACCTCCAAACTTCAACGGGATCTCAAGGCAGGTGGTCCTACACTATTGATTCCTACACTATTGATACCTCTCGTTTGGGTCCTATTCAGACCTCCATAATCTTGTCCTTCACCTCCTGCTTAAGATGGGCCCCCAAAGGACCATCAAAGCAGACATAAACATCACCCTAAGCTTTATCACCAAAACACACACTATCACCAGGTTGTTCTTTTACTGTCTGCTCTGACACCGCCACACCTGACTCACACCCAAGTGGCTCCAAACCAATAGCCTTACGATCTACCCAGGAAACAACAGATTCACCAACCCTCCCTCTAGCTGTACACAAGCTCCTAAAGGTGAGAAACTCGCATCACCAACCGGAACCCTCCCTAACCGAGCCAATAATTCCTTAGCAGACCCAGTCAGGTTCCTGACTTCAGTAAAATGTAACCCTGTATCGATGACCTGCCTCACACTTACGCTCTCAGACCTAAGAATTAAGGGAAGTGCACAAGACAAGGACATATACTCACTGGGCTTCGTTGGGGCTGTGGACTCACCAGCTGCTAATCTGTTCTCTCGATGATCCTCAATGTTGCTGGACTTCCTCAGTTCGTCGACTTGTGTCCTCAATGCCTAACTCCACGGAGGAAGTGCTAACTGAAGCAGGTTGTTGTAATGGAGGGGAGGACTATGCCAATGTGACCGGTGTCTCTGCTGTAGAAGGGGTCATGGAAAGGCAGGCAGAATGCCGCCCATCATGGCCCACATGGTCTGCATCCTAACTGGACTTCATAGGGGAAACTCTAGGGGTGGTCCACTGTCTGCCAGCCTCCCTGACTATACCATCACCGGGGAGAACTACCGTTGATTCCACTGCCATGTTGTCGGGGGCAAACAACACAGACCTCAGACCAGGAAGAGGCCAAGGCCTGCTGCTCCCCATTCTGTCCGCCTGCCTACTGGGATTCGTCCCATACTGAGCAGTCAGCCCCTATTCCCAGGGTGAATTACCCTGCTTCAAGCAACCCTAGAGGGGCTCAACCAGCTAAGGCAAGCCTTGGGTGTGTGCTCAGGACTAAGCTTCTGAAGAGGCCTAGCCCTGAAGCCACAACTCTGCTTTACTGTAGCTGCAGTGTTAGCCGCAGCTCCATCCAACAGCTCCCTCACCTGTTCCCAGAGCCAATCAGGGCCCCAAGAGACCCTGCAGATCACAGCTTCTCCAGTACCTCCATTAGCAATGCCAAGTTGAATGATGAGAGAAGTGAGCAGCACGAGGTCTATATATAACCTGTCATGGGTTCCGCCCACCACCCCCCCACCAGTCAGCATGATGTGCACGCCCCTGCATGCCAGGTCATTCTGCGCCTCCCCTCAGCTGTGCCCGCCCCGGCGCATACTTTCTTGACATTGCAAAAAAAAAAAAGGGGAGACTGCATCACACAACTACAGGAGAGAAACAGCCAGCCACAACTATTCAGGACTTGATGCTGACAGTATTTTCTATCAATATTAAGAAAACATAGCCTCAGATAACTGGTAGCCTCTATTTAGAAAGTTAGGGAATAAAATAAAGACACAATATAGAGGCTAAAATTCCAGATGCATATTTAAAGGGTTTGTCTCACTACATACATAAATGACACATCACTAGGATATGCCATAAATGTCTGATAGGACACTGATAGGACACTCAAACATCATCATCGTCGACTGGAAGATAGGTGCGAGTCCGAGAGTTGGGACCTGAACTTATCTGACATTGATTGTATGCCGAGCAGTATTCCATCAATGTCTGTAGTGAGGCAACAACTTTAAAGTCCTTACATATTTTCATACTATTACCATATTTCCACATGGTGATGTAAATAAATATGCTTGCTTTATTTTGACGGGTATTTAGAGAGTAACTTTAGTGAATATGATGAAGGCAGGACTCTTATAGGAGACTACTCATTTTAAACACTATTATCTTTATATAACAGTATCCATAATAAACTTTTCTTTCAATTATTATTATTTTCTTACATTTTGATATACTTTGTTGCTGTTGGCCTCAAACCAATTTCTTTTTTTTTTTAATCCAATTAATTGTTTATTGAGTTTAACAATTCATAAGAAAAACAATATAAAGGCATATTTACAATTCGCTGGGAATAGTCTTTATGTAATTGATATGGTACCAATGAGTACCACTGGGAAAAGTGATATTGTCTAGCAATGCTTTAGATGCAAATCAGTGAAAAATCAATAATGTATAACAAAACACTTCACTCAACTAAATATATCACTGCTAACGAAAATAATGAAGCTAAAATGTAATCTTTAATATATATTTTCTGAAAAACACATTCAGTGTATAGCAGGTGGTACATAAATAACTCTACCAAAACCGCTGAAAGAACCAGGGTTCTGAAAAAGGAGACACAGAGATGTCAATGCCGAATAAATAAACAAAAAATGGTCCCAAGGAAAACTTGTTTACACATTAGAATTATTATATTTCCTTTCATTCACTGTCGTTCTGTCTCTGCATAGCTTTTGACAAAGGCTTTCAATATTGCAAGCTCTTCTGTCTTTATTGTGCATTTTTTTGTGTATTGCCACTATGGGGTTTGGAACGCATGTACTCCTTGTGCTCATGCGCAGGATTCTCTGCTTGTGTTCCACTTTGCAGAGCACAGGTTTCTTGCACGCCGGTTATCACGCCTGGTATGTATTTAAGGATGTCTTGGATATCTTTACCAATGGCTTTCCTCACCATAGGATTTATTTGTTTCTATCTCCGAATACGTAATGTATTACTTACTTTTAGATCACCCCTGATGATTTTTGGTGAAATGCGTTGTGCTGTATTGTGTTTTTTTGTTATTGGGTTACGCTATTCATTCTATATTCTCCTTAAATTACCCTTCTAGGACTGGAATGTATTTGGTAGCCTAATATTTGTAATAAAGATTCTCTATACTCTTGTTATCTATAAAGGTACTGTAAGAGTAGGGTTCAGCCATCGGTTGAGTGAATGCGCCCTCCACATGTTAGGTAGGGGTACTCTAGGGAGAGTTTTTCTTTGCACCATTTTTTTGGTTATTTATTCGGACCTTGTATTGACATCTATGTGTCCACCTTTTCAAAACCCTGGTTATTTCAGCGAGTTTGGCAGAGGATATATATCACATGCTAAACACTGTGTTTGTCTGTTTGTTAGAAAATATTTATTAAAGGTTACATTTTAGCTTCATTATTCTCATTAGCATTGATATATTTAATGATCTAGATGCAAGTAGCAGTTAAATTGGCCACAGGTGAGCACAAAGATGAAAAGAGAGAATGAAGCTCTAAAGCTTAAAGAGCAAGTAATGGTAAATAATGGAATAACCAAGTGCTGTATGATATTGTACATTTCCTTTGAGCATAAAAAGTCAAAATTAGAGAAAAAAAGAAAGATGACGGAAAGAGTCAGTAGGGGGAAACAAAGCTTAAAGATTCCCTTTACGCCTCCCTTCATCCCCATCTTTCCCCACCCCTGGTTAAACTTGATGAACATTTTTCTTTTTTCAACAATACAATGTAACTATGTAGTAGAAATCCCTAATAAGATCATGTGTTTGCCAGCCACAGTTGCAAGCATAAACAGCATATTTAGCTTGCTTACTTACTTACTTAGGTGTCAGGTGATGCATAAACGATTAAAAGGCAGCAATGGGGACCCCCAAGACATTATTGATGTTGTTACATGGTCAAAGAACAAAACTCAGAAGAGGATTGGGAAGCCAGTCAAGGAGTCTTAAGTTTTTTGGAACATACCTATTTCCTCCAGAGCATGGGTGTCAAACACAAGGCCCGTGGCCCCCCACAATCTCTCTGACTCTTCATGGCTGTTTTACCATGGCCGTGCAGTCAGCAGCTGCACACCCGGTGCAGCTGCTGGTACAGGGAGAATGCAGGACGTATAGTTTCCCTCCTACCTTCTCCTTTTGTATGTACAATGGTCGGTGAGCACTGTACATACATATGGCGTCGCAGCGGGCATGACACACCGCTTTCCTCACGCCCCTTGTGATGCTAGGTCTCCTCGGTCGGCAGCATCTGCCGGCCCAGAAGATCCCTGGAAGCTGTGTGACAGCGTAAGCGGCGTGATGACGTCACGCCGCTTACACCATACACCAGCTCCCGGACCTGCATGGACTATGAGGAGGCGAGTACCTTTTTTTAAATTTTATATTCATTAACTGCAGGGGACATCTACCTGGCTACTGGGGGCTATAAGGGGCATCTAACTGGCTACTGGGGGGGCTGTATGGGGTATCTACCTGGCTACTGGGGGTCTATATGGGGCATCTACAAGGCTACTGGGTGGCTATATGGGGCATCTCCCTGACTACGGTGGGGGGCTATGTGGGGCATATCCCTGGCTACAGGGGGGGCAATGTGTGGTATCGCCCTGGCTACAGGGGGGCTATGTGGGGCATCTCCCTGGCTACAGGGGGGCTATGTGGGGCCTCTCCCTGGCTACAGGGAGCTATGTGGGGCATCTCCCTGACGATATGGGGCATATTATCTGGCTACTGGGGGCATATTACCTGGCTGCAGAGGGCATAATACCTGGCTACATGGGGCAACTACCTAGCTGCAGGAGGCATATTACTACCTGGCTACAGCGGGCAAAAATACCTATCTACCTACATGGGCAGTATAACTGTCATCTACAGGGGGCTTTATACCCTCTTATCTACCTACAAGGGCCATATGTACCTACCTATCTATGGGGGGCAATATATTCTTCCTGGTTCCCCTCAAAGGGATAATTATAATAGCAAAACTGTACAAATGTAACAGTTAAATAGAAGTTCCATTTACACAGTTATAAAATTATGTTGGCCATTTAAGGTACGCTGTGAGGCTGATGTGGCCCCCTGTGAAAACGAGTTTGACACCCCTGCTCTAGAGTATGAGCAGTCAGTTTTTCCATAAAATAATTAACCAATTCCATAAGCATATTGGATGTTTTGTTGACCTTTAGTTTCACATGTAGATGATGTAGTCTTTAAATCTGATGACATTTTAGGGGTTGTGATCTTGAGAGTTAGTAATGTTTGTTATTCTATAGTGGTTTAAGAAAAAGCCTTTGCTATAATAAAAACATAAAAGGTGGTCTGTGCTGTAAATGACAAATAAAAACTGTACTGTATGATGAAAAACTAGCCACTTAATTGACTCCGTATCCTTTTTCTTATAGCACGGATATGGGATCTCTCTCTGCATACTGCTGCCGTAAATAAAAACTGTAGTCATATCAAATTGTAGAAAACACTTCTGGAACTATAGGAATATCATTATATTAGATTGATATACAATATATTGCTAATGCTGCTCTGTACAACGGCTGCTTTGTTGACTAGAAAAATTCTTAGAATTTTTGACAACTTGGTAACTTGATAGCACTGAATTTGTTTTACCATTCAGTAAAATTTCCTATTGGAATTCCTTCTCATGTCATATCAAATATAACTCTGCTCCAAGTGCCTCAGCATATCAGGAAGGCAATCAGTTTATAACAGACGTTTAATGGGAAACATAATGAATTTATTCAGTTGCCACTTCTGTGACACAAGACACAATTGTATTTGCATGTCATTATAATGACAGATACTATAAGGAGTAAAAATACTGAAGAAAATTTATGGTTGATTCCTGATTTGTGACTTTCATATACTAAGATTTAATCACTTGTATTTACTAGAATGAAACCAATCAGCTGAATATATTTGAAAATATTACATATGTGAGTAAAGAATATATCTGTTTGCAGCATTTTCTATGCCTTTAAAACCTTTTGGATATGTCCAGTATGAAAGGACCTATGGAAATGAGCGTATTTTGCATTCTAATATTCATGCTGTGAGAAGGCAATATAAAGAGTATACATTTTATTATCAGAGGAAGGCTAGATTGACAGCAAGAAAAGAAAGGGGAACAATGCCATAGAAATTAGAGCAGAAGGAAGACACTGCTTGGATGACTTTATAGGGGGAGTAGAGGTGATTATCTATTGGGTGTACAGCTGTGATAGATCTAATATGGGGGACTACATGCAGCATTACATTACTTACATTACATTGCTTTTTGTTTTGCTGTTGTTATATTTTGTTTTACATAAGTTAAAACAGTTTTACAGATTAATGATCAATTTGATTAAATGCAATCAGTAAACGTCCTCACTGGATTATTCTATGAAGTTTTTCTCAATTTTATATAAAAAATAAAGCCTAATTGAAAAACATCAAACACTTACTGTACCAAATTACAGGTAACGCTAATAGAAATAAACATATAAAGTTACATATAAGTTAAAATAAACACAAAGTGAAAATCTAAAACTAGTAAAATCTAAATTTGCATAAGCCTCCAATGGCATTATTAAATAAGTCTGTGCATGTAAATATTAATTGGCTTAAATAGTGGAGTCGTCAGTAAATTTATGTTTAATAATAATTATCCTGATATTGTGCTAGCTAGTATCTTTGCCACTGACAGCTATTTATTAAATGATATGCTTGATACCTTGAATTACGCAAAATCCATCCATTACTCTCAAAGCCTAACTCCAAAGTTTCAAGCTTTCACCTCACTGCTCCTAAAATATGTGCACTGTCAAAACAAATTAAAGTATTAAAGCAGTCTCAAGCTGAGAAGCAAATGAATAGTGTGTGATAGTAATGCCTAATAAGTTCTGCCATATGCTTTAAACCAATAACACTTTATGCAGTTGTAAAATATATTACACAAGTGTTCTGGGAAACACCAAAAAGCCCAAGTAGCTAGATAGATAGTTAGATAGCTATAAGTATTATAATATATATATAAATTATATATATATTATATATTTTATATATAGCACATATATATATGCTTATCATATACATACATAGATCATATGATATCTATGATCTATATCTATCTATATCATCTATATATATATATAAAATATATATATATATATATATATAATATATATATATATATATATATAATATATACACAGTGAAGGAAATAATAATTTGATCCTTTGTTGATTGCGTAAGTTTGCCCACTGACATTGAGAGATAGAATATCCAAAATAAAATTTTGCAGTGAGAGATAAGTATTTGATCCCTCTGGCAAACAAGATGTAATACTTGTTTGCAAGCACAGCAGTCAGACTGGTGATGAGGCTTGCGCACATTTCAGGAGGAATTTTGGTCCACTAATCTTTGCAGATCATCTTTAAATCATTATGATTTTGAGGCTTTCGCTTGGCAACTCAGAGTTTCCCAACCCCTCCATAAGTTTTCTATGGAATTAAGGTCTGGAGACTGGCTAGGCCACTCAATGACCTTAATGTGCTTCTTTTTGAGCCACTCCTTTGTTGCCTTGGCTGTATGTTTTGGGTCATTGTATTGCTGGAAGACCCAGCCATGACCAATTTTTAATGTCCTGGCGGAAGGAAGGAGGTTGTCACTCAGGATTTTACGGCACATGATTTCATTCATTCTCCTATTGATGCGGTGTAGTAGTCCTGTGCCCTTAGCAGAGAAACACCCCAAAGTATAATGTTTCCACCTCCACACCTGACAGTGGGGACGGTGTTCATAATGTTTCCACCTCCACACCTGACAGTGGGGACGGTGTTCATTGGGTCATAGGAAACATTTCTCTTCCTCCAAAGACAGCGACTTGAGTTAATGCCAAAGAGATCAATTTTTGTCTCATCTGACCACAGCACCTTCTCCCAATCACTCACAGAATCATCCAGGTGTTCATGGGCAAATTTCAGATGATCCTGCACATGTGCCTTCTTGAGCAGGGCGACCTTGCAGGCACTGCAGGATTTTATACCATTACTGCATAATGTATTACCATTAGTTTTCTTGGTGACTGTGGTCCCAGCTGCCTTGAGATCATTGACAAGTTCCCCCCGTGTAGTTTTAGGATGATCTCTAACCTTCCTCATGAGATGAGATATTGCATGGTATCGAGATCGATGTTGATTGATAGTCATTTTGTATTTCTTCCATTTTCTTACTATTGCACCAACAGTTGTCTCCTTCTTACCCAGCCTCTTTTGTAGCCCATTCCAGATATGTGCAGGTCTATGATCTTGTCCCTGACATCCTTAGAAAGCTATTTGGTCTTGCCCATGTTGTAGAGGTTAGAGTCTGACTGATTTAATGATTCTGTGAACAGGAGTCTTTTGTAAAGGTGACTATTTAAAACAGTTGTCTTTAATGCAGGTAACGAGTTGATTAGAAGCATGTAACTGGTCTGTAGGAGCCAGAACTCTTATTGATTTATCAGCAAAATGCAAATAAATTTCTACAATTCATACAATGTGATTTTCTGGATTTTATTTTGGATTTTCTATCTCTCATTTCTAACATTAACCTACCCTTAGAATTATAGACTGTTTGTGTCTTTGTCAGTGGACAAACCTACACATTCAGCTAGGGATCAAATAATTATTTCCTTTACTACGTGTATGTATATATATATATATATATATAATATATAATAATAAAATATATTGTGTGTGTATATATATATATTGTGGGCGGGTCAGCTGCGTCACAGGGACCACAGATGCGAATATGTCAAGTTAAATGGGTTTTATTGAAAGTAAAATCCAAACAGAACAGAAAAACAGCTTATCTTCAGCAGGGTGCAGAACAGAACGTAAAACATAACCTTGCTTCAGGCATCAAATGGATAAATAGAAAACAGGTTCAGTTCACCATACAAACCTAGCAGCACTTAAGAAGGGTAAGTCCAGCTTCTCTGACAGAGCCTTCACAGAGTTAGAGCTTTCCTCTACCAACTCCAGGCTTGGAGTGGCGTACCACACCAAGCACACCTGACTTCCTGGCTTTTTAGGCCAAGGAAATCCTGGGGTGGATATGTGGGAGCAGTCATCCCACCCAGCTCTAAGACTGCTCCAGTAAAAGCCACCCCGGAATCCACTGCTTAAAGCAGTGTTGCAAAAAATAAACAAGATGTCTGCAACCTAAGGTAGCCTAATGGGCTACGGAAATGCGACACTGGGGCGGTTAATTGGCAAGTGGGAAAGGACTGGCAAAAATCTTATATTTCCCGATGACATCCTGGCCAATAAAATCTTTGTAAGATTCGATCCCGGGTCTTCTCTACCCCCAAGTGTCCCCCCAATGCGTGAGAGTGAGCCAGGTCCAACACCATCATCCTGTAGGGCCCTGGTACCAGCAGTTGCTCCACCACCTCCTCTTTATTTACCCAATACAGTAAATCATTCACCATGGCGAAGTGCGGAAACCTGTGATCTGCACCTGGTTCCTGGGGAACACCATTTATCACGGTGACGTTTTTCAGAGTGGTTTTTAACGTTAGGTCCCTGAGCTGAACGGTCCCAAAATTTTCCCGGGACCTCCAGATCAGGGATATTAGCTTCCTGGGATGTTTCCTCATCTTTATCTTCTGCTAATACCACCAAAGGAAATTCCTGTGGACCCTCATTATACACATCCGTTTCTGCTTTATTAACCTTCACAGGATTACTCGGGACCCTCTTGTGGCCCGCGGTTATAGCCTTACCACACAAGTCCTAAAACGTTGGAAAGTCTCTTCCCAGAATTACGGCGTACATTAGATTTTTCACGACCCCCCTTTAAG